>VMDO01024042.1:0-30455 GCA_007922755.1 Pedetes capensis
TTTTGGCTAGGGTTAGATTTGGTTCAGCATTACAGCTAGGGTTAGGGTTAGGTTTAGGGTTTTGCATACTGTTAGGGTTAGGTTTAGGGTTAATTTTTCACCTAGGGTTATGTTTAGGGTTAGGATAAGTGTTACGGTTAGTGCTAGGGTTAGGGTATGTTTTTGGCTAGGGATAGGCTTAGGTTTAGGGTTAGGATTTCACCTAAGATTAGGGAGAGGGTTAGTGCTTGGGTTTCTGCTTGGTTTAGGGTTACGTTAAGGCATTCAGCTAGGGTTACGTTTAGCATTATGGTTAGGGTTTCTCCTAGTGTAAGTGGGACAGTTAGGGTTAGGGTTAGATTTAGTGTATGATTTCGCCTAGAGTGAAGGTTAGGGTTATGCTTAGGGTTAGGGTTAAGTTTAGGGTTAGGGTTTTGCCTAGGTTTAGGGTAAGTTTAGGGTTAGGGTTTCAGCTAAAGTTAGGGTTATGTTAGGGTTTAGGGTTTCATCCAAGTTTTGGGTTAGTGTTAGTGTTATAGATTTGCCTTGGGGAAGAGTGAGAGTTACGGTGAGGGTTTCATCAGGGGTAGGGTTAGGGTTAGGGTTATGTTTTCTCCTAGGTTTACAGTTTGGGTTTATTTTAGGGTTTTGCCTGGGGTTAGGGTGAGAAATAGGATTAGGGTTTTGCCTAGGTTCAGGGTTAGAGTTAGGGTTAGGTTTTCACCTAGGGTTAGTTTTAGGGTTAGGGTTAGGTTTTTGGCTAGTGTTAGGGTAGGTTTAGGGTTAGGTTTTAGCCTAAGGTTAGGGTTAGGGTTAGGGTTAGGGTTAGGGTTTCCCATAGGGTTACTCTTAAGGGTAGGGTTAGGGTTTTGCCTAGGGTTAGGGCTACGGTTTCTCCTAGGGTTAGGGTTAGGGTTTGAGCTAGGCTTAGGTTTAGTGTTAGGGTTATGGATTCGCCTATGTTTAGGGTTAGGGTTTTTCCTAGGATTACGGTTAGCTTTAGTGTTCGCGTTTTGGCTAGGGTTAGATTTGGTTCAGCATTACAGCTAGGGTTAGGGTTAGGTTTAGGGTTTTGCCTATTGTTAGGGTTAGGGTTATGGTTAGTATTTCACCTAGGGATAGGGTTAGGATTAGGTTTAGGATAAGTGTTAGGGTTAGGGTTAGGGGTAGGGGTATGTTTTTTGGTAGTGGTAGGCTTAGGTTTAGTGTTGGGATTTCACCTAAGTTTAGGGAGAGGGTTAGTGCTAGGGTTTCTGCTGGGGTTAGGGTTATGTTAAGGCATTCAGCTAGAGTTATGGTTAGGATTATGTTTACGGTTTCTCCTATTGTATCTGGTACAGCTAGGGTTAGGGTTAGGTTTAGTGTATGGTTTCGCCAAAGTGAAGGTGAGGGTTATGCTTAGGGTTAGGGTTATGCTTAGTGTTAGGGTTAGGGTTAGGATTAGGGTTTTGCCTATGTTTAGGTTAAGTTTAGGGTTAGAGTTTCAGCTAGGGTTAGGGTTAGTGTAGGGTTTAGGGTTTCAGCTTGGTTTTGGGTTAGCATTAGGGTTACAGTTTTGCCTAGGGCAAGAGTGAGATTTACGGTTAGGGTTTCACCCAGGTTTAGGTTAGGGTTAGGGTTCTGTTTTCTCCTAGGTTTACAGTTTGGGTTAATTTTAGGGTTTTGCCTAGGGTTCAGTTAGAGTTGGGCTTAGGGTTTTGCCTAGGTTTAGGGTTGGAGGTAGGGTTAGGTTTTCACCTAGGGTTAGTTTTCGGGTTAGGTTTAGGATTTTGGCTAGGGTTAGGGTAGGTTTAGGGTTAGGTTTTAGCCTAAGGTTAGGGTTAGGGTTAGGGTTAGGGTTTCCCATAGGGTTAGTGTTAGGGGTAAAGTTAGGGTTTTGCGTAGGGTTATAGTTAGGGTTTCTCCTAGGGTTAGGGTTAGGGTTGAGCTAGGTTTAGGTTTAGTTTTGGTTTAGTTTTAGTGTATGGTTTCGCCTAGAGTGAAGGTTATGCTTAGGGTTAGGGTTAGGGTTAGGGTTAGGGTTTTCCCTGGGGTTAGGGTAAGGTTTATGGTTAGGTTTTCAGCTAGCATTAGGGTTAGTTTAGGGTTTAGGTTTTCAGCTATGTTTTGGGTTAGGTTTAGGGTTATAGATTTGCCTAAGGCAAGAATGAGTGTTACGGTTAGGGTTTCACCCAGGGATATGCTTAGGGTTAGTGTTAGGGTTAGGGTAAGGGTTAGTGTTTTGCCTACGGTTAGGGTAAGGTTTAGGATTAGGGTTTCAGCTAGGGTTAGGGTTAGGGTAGGTTTGAGGGTTTCAGCTAGGTTTTGGCTTAAGGTTAGGGTTACAGATTTGCCTAGGGCAGGATTGAGAGTTATGGTTAGGGTTTCACCCAGGGTTAGGTTTGGGTTAGGGTTATGTTTTCTCCTAGGTTTACAATTTGGGTTAATTTTAGATTTTTGCCTAGGGTTAGGGTTAGAATTAGGGTTAAGGTTTTGCCTAGGTTTAGGGTTAGAGTTAGGGTTATGTTTTCACCTATGGTTAGTTTTAGGGTTAGTGTTAGTATTTTGGCTAGGGTTAGGGTAGGTTTAGGTTTAGGTTTTAGCCTAAAGTTAGGGTTAGGGTTTCCCATAGGGTTAGTGTTAGAGGTAGGGTTAGGGTTTTGCCTAGGGTTAGGTTTAGGGTTTCTCCTATGGTTAGGGTTAGGATTTGAGCTAGGTTTAGCGTTAGTGTTAGGGTATGGTTTCGCCTATGTTTAGGATTAGGGTTTTTCCTAGGATTAGGTTTAGGTTTAGTGTTAAGGTTTTGGCTAGGGGTAGATGTGGTTCAGCAGTACACCTAGGGTTAGTATTAGGTTTAGGGTTTTGGCTACTGTTAGGGTTAGGGTTAGTTTTTCCCCTTGGGTTAGGGTTAGGGTTATGGATATGGTAAGTGTTAGGGTTAGTGTTCGGGTTAGGGCTATGTTTTTGGCTAGGGGTAGGCTTTGGTTTAGGGTTAGGATTTCACCCAAATTTAGGGAGAGGGTTAATGCTAGGGTTTCTGCTTGGGTTAAGGTTATGTTAAGGCACTCAGCTAGGGTTAAGGTTAGGATTATGTTTAGGGTTTCTCCTAGTGTAAGTGGTACAGTTAGCGTTAGGGTTAGGTTTAGTGTATGGTTTCGCCTAGAGTGAAGGTTAGGATTATGCTTAGGGTTAGGATTAGGGTTAGGGTTAGGGTTTTCCCGAGGGTTAGGGTTAGGGTAGGTTTTAGGGTTTCAGCTAGGTTTTGCGTTAGCGTTAGGGTTATAGATTTGCCTAGGGCAAGAGTGAGAGTTACGGTTAGGGTTTCACCCAGGGTTAGGGTTAGGGTTAAGGTTATGTTTTCTCCTAGGTTTACAGTTTGGGTTAATTTTAGGGTTTTGCCTAGGGTTAGGGTTAGAATTAGGGTTACGGTTTTGCCTAGGTTTAGGATTAGAGTTAGGGTTAGGTTTTCACCTAGGGTTAGTTTTAGGGTTAGGGTTAGGTTTGTGGCTAGGGTTAGGTTAGGTTTAGGGTTAGGTTTTAGCCTAAGATTAGGGTTAGGGTTAGTTTTAGGGTTAGGGTTTCCCATACGATTAGTGTTAGGTGTAGGGTTAGGGTTTTGCCTAGGGTTAGGGTTAGGGATTCTCCTAGTGTTAGGGTTAGGGATTGAGCTAGGTTTAGGGTTAGTGTTAGGCTTATATTTTCGCCTACGTATAGGGTTTGGGTTTTTCCTAGGATTAGGGTTAGATTTAGTGTTAGGGTTTTGGCTAGGGTTAGATTTGTTTCAGCATTAAAACTAGGGTTAGGGTTAGGTTTAGGGTTTTGCCTACCGTTAGGGTTAGGGTTAGCCTTAGTTTTTCACCTAGGGTTAGGTTTAGGGTATGGTTAGGGTTAGTGTGAGGGTTACTGTTAGGGTTAGTTCTATGTTTTTGGCTAGGGTTAGGCTTAGCTTTAGGGTTAGGGTTTCACCTAAGTTTAGGGAGATGATTAGTGCTAGGGTTTCTTCTTGGGTTAGGGTTAAGTTAAGACATTCAGCTAGGGTTACGGTTAGGATTATGGTTAGGGTTTCTCCTAGTGTAAGTGGTACAGTTAGCGTTAGGGTTAGGTTTAGTGTATGGTTTCGCCTAGAGTGAAGGTTAGGGTTATGCTTAGGGTTAGGTTTACGGTTAGGGTTAGGGTTAGGGTTAGGGTTTTGCCTAGGGTTAGGGTAAGGTTTAGGGATAGGGTTTCAGCTAGGGTTAGGGTTAGGGTAGGGTTTAGGGTTTCAGCTAGGTTTTGGGTTAGGGTTAGGTTTACAGATTTGCCTAGGGCAAGAGTGAGTGTTACATTTAGGGTTTCACCCAGGGTTAGGGTTAGTGTTAGAGTTATGTTTTCTCCTAGGTTTACAGTTTGGGTTAATTTTAGGGTTTTGCCTAGGGTTAGAGTTAGAATTAGGGTTAGGGTTTTGCATAGGTTTAGGGTTAGATTTAGGGTTAGGTTAGGGTTAGGGTTAGGGTTAGGGTTAGTGTTTTGCCTAGGGTTAGGGTAAAGTTTAGGGTTAGGTTTTCAGCTATTTTTAGGGTTAGTGTACGGTTCAGGGTTTCAGCTAGGTTTTGGGTTAGGGTTAGGTTTACAGATTTGCCTAGGGCAAGAATGAGTGTTACATTTAGGGTTTCACCCAGGGTTAGGGTTAGTGTTAGGTTTATGTTTTCTCCTAGGTTTACAGTTTGGGTTAATTTTAGGGTTTTGCCTAGGGTTAGAGTTAGAATTAGGGTTAGGGTTTTGCCTAGGTTTAGGTTTAGAGATAGGTTTAGGTTCTCACCTAGGGTTAGTTTTAGGGTAAGGGATAGGTTTTTGGTTAGGGTTAGGGTAGGTGTAGGGTTAGGTTTTAGCCTAAGGTTATGGTTATGGTTAGGGTTAGGGTTTCCCATAGGGTTAGTGTTAGGTGTAGGTTTAGGGTTTTGCCTAGGGTTAGGGTTAGGGTTTCTCCTACGGTTAGTGTTAAGATTTGAGCTAGGATTAGTGTTAGTGTTAGGGTTATGGTTTCGCATACGTTTAGGGTTAGTGTTTTTCCTAGGATTAGGGTTAGGTTTAGTGTTAGGGTTTTGGCTAGGGATAGATTTGATTCAGCATTACACCTAGGTTAGGCTTAGGTTTAGGGTTTTGCCTACTGTTAGGGTTAGGGTTAGCGTTAGTTTTTCACCTAGGGTTAGGGTTAAGGTTAGTGTCAGTGTAAGTGTTAGGGTTAGTGTTAGGGTTAGGGCTATGTTATTGTCTAGGGGTAGACTTAGGTTTAGGGTTAGGATTTCACCTGTGTTTAGGGAGAGGATTACTGCTAGCGTTTCTGCTTGGGTTAGGGTTATGTTAAGGCATTCAGCTAGGATTACGGTTAGGATTATGGTTAGTGTTTCTCCTAGTGTAAGTGGTACTGTTAGGGTTAGGTTTAGTTTTAGTGTATGGTTTCGCCTAGAGTGAAGGTTATGCTTAGGTTTAGGTTTAGGGTTAGGGTTAGGGTTTTCCCTGGGGTTAGGGTAAGGTTTATGGTTAGGTTTTCAGCTAGCATTAGGGTTAGTTTAGGGTTTAGGTTTCAGCTAGGTTTTGGGTTAGGTTTAGGGATATAGATATGCCTAGGGCAAGAATGAGTGTTACGGTTAGCTTTTCACCCAGGGATATGCTTAGGGTTAGTGTTAGGGTTAGGGTTAGGGTTAGTGTTTTGCCTAGTGTTAGGGTAAGGTTTAGGATTAGGGTTTCAGCTAGGGTTAGGGTTAGGGTATGTTTGAGGGTTTCAGCTAGGTTTTGGGTTAAGGTTAGGGTTACAGATTTGCCTAGGGCAAGAGTGAGACTTACGGTTAGGGTTTCACCCAGGGTTAGGTTTAGGGTTAGGGTTATGTTTTCTCCTAGGTTACAGTTTGGGTTAAGATTAGGTTTTTGCCTAGGGTTAGGGTTAGAATTAGGGTTAGGGTTTTGCCTACGTTTAGGGTTAGAGTTAGGGTTAGGTTTTCACCTATGGTTAGTTTTAGGGTTAGTGTTAGGTTTTTGGCTAGGGTTAGTGTACGTTTAGGGTTAGATTTTAGCCTAAGGTTAGGGTTAGGGTTTCCCATAGGGTTAGTGTTAGAGGTAGGGTTAGGGTTTTGCCTGGGGTTAGGTTTAGGGTTTCTCCTATGGTTAGGGTTAGGATTTTGCCTAGGGTTAAGGTAAGGTTTAGGGTTAGGCTTTCAGCTAGGGTTAGGGTTAGGGTAGGGTTTAGGGTTTCAGCTAGGTTTTGGTTTAGGGTTAAGTTCACAGATTTGCCTAGGGCAAGAGTGAGAGTTACGGTTAGGGTTTCACCAAGGGTTAGGGTTAGGGTTAGGGTTAGGTTTAGGGTTTCCCATACGGTTACTGTTAGGGGTAGGGTTAGGGTTTTGCCTAGGGTTAGGGTTAGGTTTTCTCCTAGGGTTAGGCTTAGGGTTTGAGCCAGGTTTACGGTTAGTGTTAGTGTTATGGTTTCGCCTACGTTTAGCGTTAGGCTTTTTCCTATAATTAGGGTTAGGTATTCTGTTAGGGTTTTGGCTGGGGTTAGATTTGATTCAGCATTACAGCTGGGGTTAGGGTTAGGTTTAGGGTTTTGCCTTCTGTTAGGGTTAGGATTAGGGTTAGTTTTTCACATAGGGTTAGGGTTAGGGTAAGTGTTAGGGCTAGGGTTTCAGCTAGTTTTACGTTTAGGTTATGGCTAGGGTTAGGCTTAGTGTTAGTGTTAGGTTTTAACGTAAGTTTAGGGAGAGTGTCAGTGTTAGGATTTCTGCTTGGGATAGGCTTAGGTTACATGTTTAAACTAGGGTTCCAGTTAGTATTAGTGTTATGGTTTCTCCTACGGTCCGGGTTAGGATTTGGCTAGGGTCAGGGAAGGTTTAGAGTTATGATTTTGCCTAGGGTTAAGATAGTGTTAAGGTTTCACCTAGGTTTAGGTATACGGTTAGGGTTAGGGTTCCGACAGGGTTAGTGGTAGGGTTAGGGCTATTTTTTTGGCTATGGGTAGGCTTAGGTTTAGGGTTAGAATTTCACCTAAGATTAGGGAGAAGGTTAGTGCTAGTGTTTCTGCTTGGGTTAGGGTTATGTTAAGGCATTCATCCAGAGTTACCGTTAGGATTATGGTTAGGATTTCTCCTAGTGTAAGTGGTACAGTTAGGGTTAGGGTTAGGTTTAGTGTATGGTTTCGCCTAGAGTGAAGGTTAGGGTTATGCTTAGGGTTAGGTTTAGGGTTATTGTTATGGTTAAGTTTTTGCCAAGGGTTAGGGTAAGGTTTAGGGTTAGGGTTTCAGCTAGGGTTAGGGTTAGGGTATGGTTTAGCGTTTCAGCTAGGTTTTGGGATAGGTTTAGGGTTACAGATTTGCCTCGGGTAAGAATGAGAGTTACGGTTAGGGTTTCACCCAGGATTAGGTTTAGGGTTAGGGTTCTGTTTTGTCCTAGGTTTAGAGTTTGGGTTAATTTTAGGGTTTTGCCTAGGGTTAGGGTTTGAATTAGGGTTAGGGTTTTGCCTAGGTGTAGGTTTAGAATAAGGGTTACGTTTTCACCTAGTGTTAGTTTTAGGGTTAGCGTTAGGTTTTTGTCTAGGGTTAGGGAAGGTTTAGTGTTAGGTTTTAGCCTAAGGTTAGGGGTAGGGTTAGGGTTAGGGTTAGGGTTTCCCATAGGGTCAGTGTTAGTTGTAGGTTTAGGGTTTTGCCTAGGGTTAGGGTTAGGGTTTCTCCTAGGGTTAGGGTTAGGGTTTGAGCTAGGTTTAGGGTTAGTGTTAGGGTTATAGTTTCGCCTACGTTTAGGGTTAGGGTTTTTCCTAGGATTAGGTTTAGGTTTAGTGTTAGGGATTTGGCTATGGTTAGATTTGGTTCAGCATTACAGCTAGAATTAGGGTTAGGTTTAGGGTTTTGCCTACTGTAAGGGTTAGGGTTAGGGTTAGTTTTTCACCTAGGGTTAGGGTTAGGGTTAGTGTTAGGGTAAGTGTTAGGGTTAGGGTTTCAGCTAGGTTTAGGGTTAGGTTATGGCTAGGGTTAGGCTTAGGGTTAGTTTTAGGTTTTCACGTAAATTTAGGGAGAGAGTCAGTGTTAGGGTTTCGGCTTGGGTAGGCTTAGGTTTCATGTTTAAGCTAGGGTTCCGGTTAGTATTATTGTTATGGTTTCTCCTACGGTTCGGGTTCGGTTTTGGCTAGGGTCAGGGAAGGGTTAGGGTTATGGTTTTGCCTAGGGTTAGGTTAGTGTTAGGGTTTCACCTAGGTTTAGGGATAGGGTTAGGGTTCGGGTTTCGACTAGGGTTAGTGTTAGGGTTAGGGCTATGTTTTTGGCTAGGGGTAGGCTTAGGTTTAGGGTTAGGATTTCACCTACGTTTAGGGAGAGGGTTATTGCTAGGGTTTCTGCTTGGGTTAGGGTTATGTTAAGGCATTCAGCTAGGGTTACTGTTAGGATTATGGTTAGGGTTTCTCCTAGTGTAAGTGGTAAAGATAGGGTTAGGTTTAGGTGAGGGTATGGTTTCGCCTAGAGTGAAGGATAGGGTTATGCTTAGGGTTAGGTTTAGGGTTAGGGTTCTGGTTACTTTTTTGCCTAGGGTTAGGGTAAGGTTTAGGGTTTGGGTTTCAGCTAGGATTTGGGTTAGTGTAGGGTTTAGGGTTTCAGGTAGTTTTTGGGTTAGGGTTAGGTTTACAGATTTGCCTAGGGCAAGAGTGAGAGTTACGGTAGGGTTTCACCCAGGGTTAGGGTTAGGGTTAGGGTTATGTTTTCTCCTAGGTTTACAGTTTGTGTTAATTTTAGGGTTTTGCCTAGGGTTAGGGTTAGAGTTAGGGTTAGGGTTTTGCCTAGGTTTACGGTTAGAGTTAGGGTTAGGTTTTCACCTAGGGTTAGTTTTAGGGTTAGGGTTAGGTTTATGCGTAGGTTTAGGGTAGGTTTAAGGTTAGGTTTTACCTAAGGATAGGGTTAGGTTTAGGATTAGGGTTAGGCTTAGGGTTTCCCACAGGGTTAGTGTTAGGGGTAGGGTTAGGGTTTTGCCTAGGGTTAGGTTTTGGGTTTCTCCTAGGCTTAGGGTTAGGGTTAGGGTTAGGGTTATGGTTTCGCCTATGTTTAGGGTTAGGGTTTTTCCTAGGACTAGGTTTAGGTTTAGTGTTAGGGTTTTGGCTAGGGTTAGATTTGGTTCAGCATTGCAGCTAGGGTTTGGGTTAGGTTTAGCGTTTTGCCTACTGTCAGGGTTAGGGTTAGGGTTAGTTTTTCACCTATGTTTTGGGTTAGGTTTAGGGTTAGGATAAGTGTGATTGTTAGGGTTTCAGCAAGGTTTAGCGTTAGGTTATTTCTAGGGTTAGGCTTAGGTTTAGTGTTAGGTTTTCACGTAAGTTTAGGGAGAGTGTCAATGTTAGGATTTCGGCTTGGGATAGGCTTAGCTTTCATGTTTAAGCTAGGGTTCCAGTTCGTATTAGTGTTATGGTTTCTCCTAAGGTTCGGGTTAGTATTTGGCTAGGGTCAGGGAAGGGTTAGGGTTATGGTTTTGCCTAGGGTTAGGTTAGTGTTAGGGTTTCACCTAGGTTTAGGGATAGAGTTAGGGTTAGGGTTTCGACTAGGTTTAGTGTTAGGGTTAGGGCTAGGTTTTTGGCTAGGGGTAGGCTCAGGTTTAGGGTTAGGATTTCACCTAAGTTTAGGGAAAGGGTTAGTGCTAGAGTTTCTGCTTGGGTTAGGGTTATGTTAAGGCATTCAGCTAGGGTTACGGTTAGGATTATGGTTAGGGTTTCTCCTACTGTAAGTGGTACAGTTAGGGTTATGATTAGGTTTAGTGTATGGTTTCGCCTAGAGTGAAGGTTACGGTTATGCTTAGGGTTAGGTTTAGGGTTAGGGTTAGGGTATTGCCTAGGGTTAGGGTAAGGTTTAGGGTTAGGGTTTGAGCTAGGGTTGGGGTAAGGGTAGGATTTAGGGTTTCTGCTAGGTTTTGGGTTAGGATTAGGGATAAAGATTTGACTAGGGCAAGAGTGAGATTTACATTTAGTGTTTCACCCAGGTCAGGGTTAGGTTAGGGTTCTGTTTTCTCCTAGGTTTACAGTTTGGGTTAATTTTAGCGTTTTGCCTAGGGTTAGGGTTATAATTAGTGTTAGGGTTTTGCCTAGGTTTAGGGTTAGAATTAGGGTTAGGTTAGGGTTAGGGTTAGGGTTAGGGTTAGGGTTAGGGTAAGGTTTAGGGTTAGGGTTTGGGCTAGGGTTGGGGTTAGGTTAGTGTTAGTGTTTCATCTAGGTTTTGGGTTAGGGTTAGGATTACTGGTTTGCCTAGGGCAAGAGTGAGAGTTACGGTGAGGTTTTCACCCAGGGTTAGGGTTAGGATTTGGGTTATGTTTTCACCTAGGTTTACAGTTTGGGTTAATTTTAGGGTTTTGCCTAGGGTTAGGGTTAGAATTAGGGTTAGGGTTTTCCCTAGGTTTAGGGTTAGAGTTAGGGTTTGGTTTTCACCTAGGGTTAGTTTTAGTGTTAGGGTTAGGATTTTGGCTAGGGTTATGTTAGGTTTAGGGTTAGGTTTTAGCCTAAGGTTGGGGTAGGGTTAGGGTTAGGGTTAGGGTTCCCATAGGGTTAGTGTTAGGGGTAGGGTTAGGGTTTTGCCTAGGGTTAGGTTTAGGGTTTCTCCTAGGGTTAGAGTTAGGGTTTGAGCTAGGTTTAGGTTTAGTGTTAGGGTTATGGTTTCGCTTACGTTTAGGGTTAGGGTTTTTCCTAGGATTAGGTTTAGGTTTAGTGTTAGGGTTTTGGCTAGGGTTAGATTTGGTTCAGCATTACAGCTAGGGTTAGGGTAGGTTTAGGGTTTTGCCTACTCTTAGGGTTAGGGTTAGGGTTAGTTTTAGGTTTTCACGTAAGTTTAGGGAGAGTGCCAGTGTTAGGATTTCGGCTTGGGATAGGCTTAGGTTTCATGTTCAAGCTAGGGTTCCAGTTAGTATTAGTGTTATGGTTTCTCCTACGGTTCGGGTTAGGATTTGGCTAGGGTCAGGGAAGGGTTACGGTTACGGTTTTGCCTAGGGTTTGGTTTGTTTTAGGGTTTCACCTATGTTTAGGGATAGGGTTAAAGTTAGGGTTTCGACTAGGGTTAGTGTTAGGGTTAGGGCTATGTTTTTGGCTAGGAGTAACCTTAGGTTTAGAGTTAGGCTTTCACCTAAGTTTAGGTAGAGGGTTAGTGCTAGGGATTCTGCTTGGGTTAGGGTTGTGTTAAGGCATTCAGCTAGGGTTACGGTTAGGATTATGGTTAGTGTTGCTCCTAGTGTAAGTGGTACAGTTAGGGTTAGGGTTAGGTTTAGTGTATGGTTTCGCCTAGAGTGAAGGTTATGGTTATGCTTAGGATTAGGGTTAGGGTTAGGGTTTTGCCTACGCTTAGGGTAAGGTTTAGGGTTAGGGTTTCAGCTAGGGTTAGGATTAGGGTAGGGTTTATGGTTTCAGCTAGGTTTTGGGTTAGGGTTAGGGTTACAGATTTGCCTAGGGCAAGAGTGAGAGTTACGGTTAGGGTTTCACCCAGGGTTAGGTTTAGGTTTAGGGTTCTGTTTTCTCCTAGGGTTACAGTTTGGGTTAATATTAGGGTTTTGCCTACTGTTAGGGTTAGAATTATGTTTAGGGTTTGCCTAGGTTTAGGGTTAGAGTTAGGGTTAGGTTTTCACCTAGGGTTAGTTTTAGGGTTAGGTTGAAGTTTATGGCTAGGGTTAGGGAAGGTTTAGGGTTAGGTTTTATCCTAGGGTTAGGGTTAGGTTTAGGGTTAGGTTTTCCCATGGGGTTAGTGTTAGGGGTAATGTTAGGGTTTTGCCTAGGGTTAGGGTTAGGGTTTCTCCTACGGATAGGGTTAGGGTTTGAGCTAAGTTTAGGGTTAGTGTTAGGTTTATGGTTTTGCCTAGGGTTAGGGTTAGAATTAGGGTTAGGTTTTTGCCTAGGTTTAGGGTTAGAGTTAGGGTTAGGTTTTCACCTAGGGTTAGATATAGGGTTAGGGTTAGGTTTTGGCTAGGGTTATGGTAGGTTTAGGGTTAGGTTTTAGCCTAAGTTTAGGGTTAGGGTTATTTTTAGAGTTAGGGTTTCCAATAGGGTTAGTGCAAAGTGTAGAGTTAGGGTTTTGCCTTGGTTTAGGGTTACAGATAGGGTTAGGTTTTCACCTAGGTTTAGCTTTAGGGGTAGGGTTAGGATTTTGGCTAGTGCTAGGGTAGGTTTAGGGTTAGGTTTTACCTAAGGTTAGGGGTAGGGTTAGGGTTAGGGTTAGGTTTTCCCATAGGGTTAGTGTTAGGGGTAGGGTTAGGGTTTTGCCTAGGTTAGGGTTAGCGTTTCTCCTAGGGTTAGGGTTAGGGTTTGAGCTAGGTTTAGGTTAGTGTTAGAGTTATGGTTTCGCCTACGTTTATGGTTAGGGTTTTTCCTAGGATTAGGGTTAGGTTTAGTGTTAGGGTTTTGGCTAGGGTTAGATTTGGTTCAGCATTACAGCTAGAGTTAGGGTTAGGTTTAGGGGTTTGCCTACATTTAGGGTTAGGTTTAGGGTTAGTTTTACACCTAGGGTTAGGGTTAGGGTAAGTGTTAGAGTTAGGGTTTCAGCTAGGTTTAGTTTTAGGTTATGGCTAGGATTAGGCTTAGGGTTAGTGTTAGGTTTGCACGTTAAGTTTAGGGAGAGTGTCAATGTTAGGATTTCGGCATGGGATAGGCTTAGGTTTCATATTTAAGCTAGGGTTCCGGTTTGTATTAGTGTTATTGTTTCTCCTACGGTTCGGGTTAGGATTTGGCTAGGGTCACGGAAGGGTTAAGGTTATGGTTTTGCCTAGGGTTAGGTTAATGTTAGTGTTTCACCTAGGTTTAGGGATAGGGTTAGGGTTAGGGTTTAGACAGGGTTAGTGTTAGGGTTAAGGCTATGTTTTTGGCTAGGTGTAGGCTTAGGATTGGGTTAGGATTTCACCTAAGTTTAGGGAGAGGCTTAGTGCTAGGTTTTCTGCTTGGGTTAGGGTTATGTTAAGGCATTCAGCTAGGGTTACGGTTAGGATTATGGTTAGGTTTCTCCTAGTGTAAGTGGTACAATTCGGGTTAAGGTTAGGTTTAATGTATGGTTTCGCCTAGAGAGAAGGTTAGGGTTATGCTTAGGGTTAGGGTTAGGGTTTTGGCTAGGGTTAGGGTAAGGTTTAGGGTTAGGGTTTCAGCTAGGGTTAGAGTTAGGGTAGGGTTTAGGGTTTCAGCTAGGTTTTGGGTTAGGGTTAGGGTTACAGGTTTGCCTAGGGCAAGAGTGAGAGTTGCGTTTATGGTTTCACCCAGGTTTAGGGTTAGGGTTAAGGTTATGTTTTCTTCTAGGTTACAGTTTGTGTTAATTTTAGGGTTTTGCCTAGGGTTAGGGTTAGAATTAGGGTTAGGGTTTTGCCTAGGTTTAGGGTTAGAGTATTGGTTAGGTTTTCACCTAGGGTTAGTTTTAGGGTTAGGTTTAGGTTTTTGGCTATGTTTAGGGTAGGTTGAGGGTAAGGTTGTAGCCTAAGGTTAGGGATAGGGTTAAGGTTAGGGTTAGGGTTTCCCATAGGTTAGTGTTAGAGGTAGGGTTAGGGTTTTGCCGAGGGTTATGGTAAGGGTTTCTCCTAGGGTTAAGGTTACGGTTTGAGCTAGATTTAGGGTTAGTGTTAGGGTTATGGTTTCGCCTACGTTTAGGGTTAGGGTTTTTCCTAGGATTCGGGTTAGGTATAGTGTTAGGGTTTTGGCTAGGGTTAGATTTGTTTCAGCATTACATCTAGTGTTAGGGTTAGGTTTAGGGTTTTGCCTACTGTTATGGTTAGGTTTAGGGTTAGTTTTTCACCTAGGGTTGGGGTTAGGGTAAGTGTTAGGGTTAGGTTTCAGCTTGTTTTAGGTTTAGGTTATGTCTATGGTTAGGCTTAGGGTTACTGTTAGGTTTGCACGTAAGTTTAGGGAGAGTGTCAGTGTTAGGATTTCGGCTTGGGATAGGCTTAGGTTTCATGTTTACGCTAGGGTTCCGGTTAGTATTAGTGTTATGGTTTCACCTACGGTTAGTGGTAGGATTTGGCTAGGGTCAGGGAAGGGTTAGGGTTATGGTTTTGCCTAGATTTAGGTTATTCTTAGGGTTTCACCTAGGTTTAGGGATAGGGTTAGGGTTAGGGTTTCGACTAGGGTTAGTGTTAGGGTTAGGGCTATGTTTTTGGCTATGGGTAGGCTTAGGTTTAGGATTAGGATTTCACCTAAGTTTAGGGAGAGGGTTAGTGCTAGGGTTTCTGCGTGGGTTAGGGTTATGTTAAGGCATTCAGCTAGGGTTACGGTTAGGATTATGGTTAGGGTTTCTCCTAGTGTAAGTGGTACAGTTTGGGTTAGGTTTAGCTTTAGTGTATGGTTTCGCCTAGAGTGCAGGTTAGGGTTATGCTTAGGGTTAGGGTTAGGGTTAGGGTTAGGGTTTTGCCTAGGGTTAGGGTAAGGTTTAGGGTTAGTGCTTCAGCTAGGGTTAGGGTTAGGGTAGGGTTTAGGGTTTCAGCTAGGTTTTGGGTTAGGTTTAGGTTTACAGGTTTGCCTAGGGCAAGAGTGATAGTTACTGTTAGGGTTTCACCCAGGGTTAGGGTTAGGGTTAGGGTTCTGTTTTCTCCTAGGTTTACAGTTTGGGTTAATTTTAGGGTTTTGCCTAGTGTTAGGGTTAGAATTAGGGTTAGGGTTTTCCCTAGGTTTAGGGTTAGAGTTAGGGTTAGGTTTTCACCTAGGGTTAGTTTTAGGGTTAGGGTTAGGATTTTGGCTAGGGTTAGGGTAGGTTTAGGGTTAGGTTTTAGCCTAAGGATAGGGGTAGGGTTAGGGTTAGGGTTAGGGTTTCCCATAGGGTTAGTGTTAGGGGTAGGGTTAGGGTTTTGCCTAGGGTTAGGGTTAGGGTTAGGGTTAGTTTTTCACCTAGGGTTAGGGTTAGGTTTAGGGTTAGGGTAAGTGTTCGGGTTAGGGTTTCAGCTAGGTTTAGGGTTAGGTTATGGCTAGGGTTAAGCTTAGGTTTAGTGTTAGGTTTTCACGTAAGTTTACGGAGAGTGTCAGTGTTAGGATTTCGTTTTGGGATAGGCTTAGGTTTCATGTTTAAGCTAGGGTTCCGGTTAGTATTAGTGTTATGGTTTCTCCTACAGTTCGGGTTAGGATTTGGCTAGGGTCAGGGAACGCTTAGGGTTATGGTTTTGCCTAGGGTTAGGTTAGTGTTAGGGTTTCACCTTGGTTTAGGGATAGGATTAGGGTTACGTTTTCGACAAGGTTAGTGTTAGTGTTAGGGCTATGTTTTTCGCTAGGGGTGGCTTAATTTTAGGGGTTCGGATTTCACCTAAATTTAGGGAGAGGGTTAGTGCTAGGGATTCTGCTTGGGTTGGGGTTATGTTAAGGCATTCAGCTAGGGTTATGGTTAGGATTATGGTTAGGGTTTCTCCTAGTGTAAGTGGTAAATATAGGGTTAGGTTTAGGTGAGGGTAAGGTTTCGCCTAGAGTGAAGGATAGGGTTATGCTTAGGGTTAGGTTTAGGGTTAGGGTTATGGTTAGTTTTTTGCCTAGGGTTAGGGTAAGGTTTAGGGTTTGGGTTTCAGCTAGGATTTGGGTTAGGGTAGGTTTTAGGGTTTCAGGTAGTTTTTGGGTTAGGGTTAGGTTTACAGATTTGCCTAGGGCAAGAGTGAGAGTTACGGTAGGGTTTCACCCAGGGTTAGGGTTAGGGTTAGGGTTATGTTTTCTCCTAGGTTTACAGTTTGGGTTAATTTTAGGGTTTTGCCTAGGGTTAGGTTTAGAATTACGGTTAGGGTTTTGCCTAGTTTTAGGGTTAGATTTAGGTTTAGGTTTTCACCTAGGGTTAGTTTTAGGGTTAGTGTTAGGTTTGTGGCTAGTGTTAGGGTAGGTTTAGGGTTAGGTTTTAGCCTAAGTTTAGTGTTAGGGTTAGGGTTAGTGTTTCCCATAGGGTTAGTGTTAGAGGTAGGTTTAGGGTTTTGCCTAGGGTTAGGGTTATAGCGTATCTCCTAGGGTTAGGTTAGGGTATGAGCTAGGTTTAGGGTTAGTGTTAGGGTTATGGTTTCTCCTACTTTTAGGGTTAGGGTTTTTCCTAGGATTAGGGTTAGGTTTAGTGTTAGGGTTTTGGCTAGGGTTAGATTTAGTTCAGCATTACAGCTAGGGATATGGTAGGGTTAGGGTTAGGGATCGGGTTAGGGTTAGGGTTTCCCATAGGGTTAGTGTTTGGGGTGGGTTAGGGTTTTGCCTAGGGTTAGGGTTAGGGTTTCTCCTAGGGTTAGGGTTAGGGTTTGAGCTAGGTTTAGGGTTAGTGTTAGGGTTATGGTTTCGCCTACGTTTAGGGTTAGGGTTTTTCCTAGGATTTTGTTTAGGTTTAGTGTTTAGGTTTTTTGCTAGGGTTAGATGAGGTTCAACATTACAAATAGGGTTAGGATTATGTTTAGGGTTTTGCCTACTATTAGGGTTAGGGTTTGGGTAAGTTTTTCACCTAGGGTTAGGGTTAGGGATAGGGTTAGGGTGTTAGGGTTAGGGTTTCAGCTAGGTTTTGGGTTAGGTTATGGCTAGGGTTAAGCTTAGGGTTAGTGTTAGGTTTTCACGTAAGTTTAGGGAGAGTGTCAGTGTTAGGATTTCGGCTGGGGATAGGTTAGGTTTCATGATTTATCTAGGGTTCCGGTTAGTATTAATGTTATGATTTCTCCTACGGTTCGGGTTAGGATTTGGCTTGGGTCAGGGAAGGGTTAGGGTTATGGTTTTGCTTAGGGTTAGGTTAGTGTTAGGGTATCACCTAGGGTTAGGGATAGGGTTAGGGTTAGGGTTTCGACTAGGGTTAGTGTTAGGGTTAGGGCTATGTTTTTGGCTAGGGGTAGGCTTAGGTTTAGGGTTAGGATTTCACCTAAGATTAGGGAGAGGGTTAGTGCTAGGGTTTCTCCTAGGATTAGTGTTATGTTAAAGCATTAAGCTAGGGTTACAGTTAGGATTATGGTTAGGGTTTCTCCTAGTGTAAGTGGCAGAGTTAGGGTTAGGGTTAGGTTTAGTGTATGGTTTTGCCTAGAGTGAAGGTTAGGGTTAAGCTTAGGGTTAGGGTTAGGGTTAGGGTTAGGGTTTTGCCTAGGGTTAGGGTAAGGTTTAGGGTTAGGGTTTCAGCTAGTGTTAGGTTTAGGGTAGGGTTTAGGTTTTCAGCTAGGTTTTGGGTTAGGTTTAGGGTTACAGATTTGCCTAGGGCAAGAGTTAGAGTTACGGTTAGGGTTTCACCCAGGGTTAGGGTTAGGGTTATGGTTCTGTTTTCTCTTAGGTTTACAGTTTGTGTTTATTATAGGGTTTTGCCTAGGGTTAGGGTTAGAATTATTGTTAGGGTTTTGCCTAGGTTTAGGGTTAGACTTAGGTTTAGGTTTACACCTAGGGTTAGTTTTAGGGTTAGGGTTAGGTTTTTGGCAGGGTTAGGGTAGGTTTAGGGTTAGGTTTTAGCCTAAGTTTAGGGTTAGGGTTACGGTTTGGGTTTCCCATAGGGTTAGTGTTAGGGGTTGGGTTAGGGTTTTGCCTAGGGTTAGGTTTAGGGTTTCACCTAGGGTTAGGGTTAGGGTTTGAGCTAGGTTTAAGGTTAGTGTTAGGGTTATGGTTTCGCCTACGTTTAGGGTCAGAGCTATTCCTAGGATTAGGGTTTCGTTTAATGTTAGAGTTTTGGCTAGGGTTAGATTTGGTTCAGCATTACAGCTAGGTTTAGGGTAAGGTTTAGGGTTTTGCCTACTGTTAGGATTAGGGTTAGGGTCAGTTTTTCACCTAGGGTTAGGGATAGGGTTAGGGTAAGTGTTAAGGTTAGTGGTTCACCTAGGTTTAGGATGAGGTTATGGCTAGGTTTAGGCTTAGGGTCAGTGTTAGATTTTCACGTAAATTTAGGGAGAGTGTCAGTGTTAGGATTTCGGCTTGGGATAGGCTTAGGTTTCATGTTTAAGCTAGGGTTCCGGTTAGTATTAATGTTATGGTTTCTCCTACGGTTCGAGTTAGGATTTCGCTTGGGTCAGGGAAGTGTTAGGGTTATGGTTTTTCCTAGGGTTAGTTTAGTGTTAGGCTTTCACCTAGTTTTAGGGATAGGGTTAGGGTTAGGGTTTCGACTAGGGTTAGTGTTAGGGTTAGGGCTATGTTTTTGGCTAGGGGTAGGCTTAGATTTAGCTTTAGGATTTCACATAAGTTTTGGGAATGGTTAGTGCTAGGGTTTCTGCTTGGGTTAGGGTTAAGGCATTCAGCTAGGGTTACGGTTAGGATTATGGTTAGGGTTTCTCCTAGTGAAAGTGGTAAAGTTAGTGTTAGGTAATTTTTAATGTATGGTTTCGCCTAGAGTGAAGGTTAGGGTTATGCTTAGTGTTAGGCTTAGATTTAGGGTAAGGGTTAGGGGTTTGCCTAGGGTTAGGGTAAGGTTTAGTGTTAGGGTTTAGCTAGGGTTAGGGTTAGGGTAGGGTTTAGTGTTTCAGCTAGGTTTTGGGTTAAGTTTAGGGTTAAAGATTTGACTAGGGCAAGAGTGAGAGTTACGGTTAGGGTTTCACCAAGGGTTAGGGTTAGGGTTAGGGCTATGTTTTCTCCTAGGTTTACAGTTTGGGTTAATTTTAGGGTTTTGCCTAGGCTTAGGGTTAGAATTAGGGTTAGGGTTTTGCCTAGGTTTAGGATTAGACTTAGGGTTAGGTTTTCACCTAGGGTTAGTTTTAGGGTTAGCGTTAGGTTTTGGCTATTTTTAGGGTAGGTTTAGGATTAGGGTTCGGCCTAAAGTTAGGGTTAGGGTTAGGGTTAGGTTTAGGGTTTCCCATAGGGATAGTGTTAGGGGTAGGGTTAGGGTTTTGCCTAGGGTTAGGGTTAGGGTTTCCCCTAGGGATAGGGTTAAGGTTTGAGCTAGTTTTAGGGTTAGTGTTAGGGTTATGGTTTCGCCTATGTATAGGGTTAAGGTTATTCCTAGGATTAGGGTTAGGTTTAGTGTTAGGGTTTTGGCTAGGTTTAGATTTGTTTCAGCATTACAGGTAGGGTTAGGGTTAGGTTTAGGGTTTTGCCTACTGTTAGGGTTAGGGTTAGGGTTAGTTTTTCACCTAGGGTTAGGGTTAGGGTTAGGGTTAGGGTAAGTGTTAGGGTTAGGGCTATGTTTTTGGCTAGGGGTAGGCTTAGGTTTAGGGTTAGGTTTCACCTAATTTAAGGGAGAGGGTTAGTGCTAGGGTTCCTGCTTGGGTTAGGGTTATGTTAAGGCATTCAGCTAGGGTTACATTTAGGATTATGGTTAGGGTTTCTCCTAGTGTAAGTAGTACAGTTAGGGTTAGGGTTAGGTTTAGTGTATGGTTTCGCCTAGAGTGAAGGTTAGGGTTATGCTAAGGGTAAGGTTTAGGGTTAGGGTTTCAGCTAGGGTTAGGTTTAGGGTAGGGTTTAGGGTTTCAGCTCGGTTTTGGGTTAGGTTTAGAGTTACAGATTTGCCTAAGGCTAGAGTGAGAGTTACTGTTAGGTTTTCACCCAGGGTTAGGGTTAAGTTTAGCATTATGTTTTCTCCTAGGTTTACAGTTTGGGTTAATTTTAGGGTTTTGCCTAGGGTAATGGTTAAAATTAGGGTGAGGGTTTTGCCTAGGTTTAGGGTTAGAGTTAGGGTTAGGTTTTCACCTAGTGTTAGTTTTAGGGTTAGGGTTAGGTTTTTGGCTAGGGTTAGGGTAAGTTTAGTGTTAGGTTTTAGCCTAAGGTTAGTGTTAGGGTTAGGGTTAGAGTTTCCCATAGGGTTAGTGTTAGTGGTAGGGTTAGGGTATTGCCTAGGGTTAGCGTTAGGGTTTCTTCTAGGGTTAGGGTTAGGGTTTGAACTAGGTTTATGGTTAGTGTTTGGGTTATGGTTTTGCCTACGTTTAGGGTTAGGGTTTTTCCTAGGATTAGGGTTAGGTTTATTGTTAGGGTTTTGGCTAGGGTTAGATTTGGTTCAGCATTACAGCTAGTGTTAGGGTTATGTTTAGGGTTTTGCCTACTTTTAGGGTTAGGGTTAGGGTTAGTTTTTCACCTAGGATTAGGGTTAGGGTTAGGATAAGTGTTAGGGTTACAGTTTCAGCTAGGTTTTGGGTTAGGTTATGGCTAGGGTTAGGCTTAGGGTTAGTGTTAGGTTTTCACGTAACTTTAGGGAGAGTGTCAGTGTTAGGATTTCGGCTTGGGATAGGCTTAGGTTTCATGTTTTAGCTAGGGTTCCGGTTAGTATTAATGTTATGGTTTCTCCTACGGTTCGGGTGAGGATTGGCTAGGGTCAGGGAAGCGTTAGGGTTATGGTTTTGCCTAGGGTTATGTTAGTGTTACGGTTTCACCTAGGTTTAGGGATAGGGTTAGGGTTAGGGTTTCGACTAGGGTTAGTGTTAGGGTTAGGGCTATGTTTTTGGCTACGGGTAGGCTTAGGTTTAGGGTTAGGATTTCACCTAAGTTAAGGGAGAGGGTTAGTGCTAGGGTTTCTGCTTGGGTTAGGGTTATGTTAAGGCATACAGCTAGGGTTACGGTTAGGATTATGGTTAGGGTTTCTCCTAGTGTAAGTGGTACAGTTAGGGTTAGGGTCAGGTTTAGTGTATGGTTTCGCCTAGAGTGAAGGTTAGGGTTAAGCTTAGGGTTAGGGTTCGGGTTAGGGTTAGGGTTTTGCCTAGGGTTAGGGTAAGGTTTAGGGTTAGTTTTACACCTAGGGTTAGGGTTAGGGTAGGGTTAGGGTTAGGTTTAGGGTTAGTGTCAGGGTTTTGCCTAGGGTTAGGGTAAGGTTTAGGGTTAGGGTTTCAGCTAGGGTTAGGGTTAGGGTAGGGTTTAGGGTTTCAGCTATGTTTTGGGTTAGGGTTAGATTTACAGATTTGCCTAGGGCAAGAGTTAGAGTTACGGTTAGGGTTTCACCCAGGGTTAGGGTTAGGGTTAGGGTTCTGTTTTCATTTAGGTTTACAGTTTGGATTAATTTTAGGGTTTTGCCTAGGGTTAGGGTTAGAATTAGGGTTAGGTTTTCGCCTAGGTTTAGGGTTAGACTTAGGGTTAGGTTTTCACCTAGGGTTAGTTTTAGGGTTAGGGTTAGGTTTTTGTCTCGGGTTAGGGTAGGTTTAGGGTTAGGTTTTAGCCTAAGTTTAGGGTTAGGGTTAGGGTTAGGTTTAGGGTTTCCCATAGGGTTAGTGTTATGGGTAGGGTTAGGGTTTTGCCTAGGGTTAGGTTTAGGGTTTCTTCTAGGGTTAGAGTTAGGGTTTGAGCTAGGTTCATGGTTAGTGTTAGGGTAATGTTTTCGCCTACATTTAGGGTTAGAGTTATTACTAGAATTAGGGTTAGGCTTAGAGTTAGGGTTTTGGCTAGGGTTAGATTTGTTTCAGCATTACAGCCAGAGTTAGGTTTAGTTTTAGGGTTTTGCCTACTGTTAGGATTAGTGTTAGGGTCAGTTTTTCACCTAGGGTTAGGGTTACTGTTAGGGTAAGTGTTAGGGTTAGAGTTTCAGATAGGTTTAGGATTAGGTTATGGCTAGGGTTAGGCTTAGGGTTAGTGTTAGGTTTTCACGTAAGTTTAGGTAGAGTGTCAGTGTTAGGATTTCGGCTTGGGATAGGCTTAGGTTTCATGTTTAAGCTAGGGTTCAGGTTAGTATTAGTGTTATGGTTTCTCCTACGGTTCGGGTTAGGATTTGGCTAGGGTCAGGGAAGGGTTAGGGTTATGGTTTTGCCTAGGGTTGGGTTAGTGTTAGCCTTTCACCTAGTTTTAGGGATAGGGTTAGTGTTAGGGTTTCGACTAGGGTTAGTGTTTGAGTTAGGGCTATGTTTTTGGCTAGGGGTAGGCTTAGATTTAGGGTTAGGATTTCACCTAAGTTTAGCGAGAGGGTTAGTGCTAGGGTTTCTGCTTGGGTTAGGGTTATGTTAAGGCATTCAGCTAGGGTTACCGTTAGGATTATGGTTAGGGTTTCTCCTAGTGTAAGTGGTACAGTTAGGGTTATGGTTAGTTTTACTCTATGGTTTCGCCTAGAGTGAAGGTTAGGTTTATGCTTAGGGTTAGGGTTAGCGTTAGGGTTTCCCATAGGGTAAGTGTTCGGGGTAGTGTTAGGGTTTTGCCTAGGGTTAGGGTTAGGGTTTCTCCTAGGTTTAGGGTTAGGGTTTGAGCTAGGTTTAAGGTTAGTGTTAGGGTTATGGTATCGCCTACGTTTAGGGTTAGGGTTTTACCTAGGATTAGGTTTACGTTTAGTGTTAGGGGTTTGGCTAGGGTTAGATTTGGTTCAGCATTACACATAGGGTTAGGATTATGTTTAGGGTTTTGCCTACTGTTAGAGTTATGGTTAGGGTTAGTTTTTCACCTATGGTTAGGGTTAGGGTTAGGTTTAAGGTAAGTGTTAGGGTTAGGGTTTCAGCTAGGTTTTGGGTTAGGTTATAGCTAGGGTCAGGCTTAGGGTTAGTGTTAGGTTTTCACGTAAGTTTAGGGAGAGTGTCAGTGTTAGGATTTCGGCTTGGGATAGGCTTAGGTTTCATGTTTTAGCTAGGGTTCCAGTTAGTATTAATGTTATGGTTTCTCCTACGGTTCGGGTTAGGATTTGGCTAGTGTCAGGGAAGGGTTAGGGTTATGGTTTTGCCTAAGATTAGGTTAGTGTGAGGATTTCACCTAGGTTTCGGGATAGGGTTAGGGTTAGGGTTTCGACTAGGGTTAGTGTTAGGGTTAGGGCTATGTTTTTGGCTAGAGGTAGGCTGAGTTTTAGGGTTAGGATTTCACCTAAGATTAGGGAGAGTGTTAGTGCTAGGGTTTCTGCTAGGGTTAGTGTTATGTTAAAGCATTCACCTAGGGTTACGGTTAGGATTATGGTTAGTGTTTCTCCTAGTGTAAGTGGTACATTTTGGGTTAGGGTTAGTTTTAGTGTATGGTTTCGCCTAGAGTGAAGTTTAGGGTTATGCTTAGGGTTAGGGTTAGGGTTAGGGTTTCCCATAGGGTTAGTGTTAGGGGTAGTGTTAGTGTTTTGCCTACCGTTAGGTTTAGGTTTTCTCCTAGGGTTAGGGTTAGGGTTTGAGCTAGGTTTAGTGTTAGTGTTAGGGTTATTGTTTCGCCTACGTTTAGGGTTAGGGTTTTTCCTAGGATTAGGGTTAGGTTTAGTGTTAGGGTTTTGGCTAGGGTTAGATTTGGTTCAGCACTACAGCTAGTGTTAGGGTTAGGTTTAGGGTTTTGCCTATTGTTAGGGTTAGGGTTAGGGTTAGTTTTTCACCTAGGTTTAGGGTTAGGGTTAGGGTAAGTGTTAGGGATAGTGTTAGGGTTAGGGCTATGTTTTTGGCTAGGGTTAGGCTTAGGTTTAAGGTTAGGATTTCACCTAAGTTTAGGGAGAGGGTTAGTGCTAGTGTTTCTGCTTGGGTTAGGGTTATGTTAAGGCATTCAGCTAGGGTTACGGTTAGGATTATGGTTAGGGTTTCTCCTAGTGTAAGTGGTACAGTTAGGTTTAGGGTTAAGTTTAGTGTATGGTTTCGCCTAGAGTGAAGGTTAGGGTTATGCTTAGGGTTAGGGTTAGGGTTAGTGTTAGGGTTTTGCCTATGGTTAGGGTAAGGTTTAGGTTTAGGTTTTCAGCTAGGGTTAGGGTTAGGGTAGGGTTTAGGGTTTCAGCTCGATTTTGGGTTAGGGTTAGAGTTACAGATTTGCCTAGGGCTAGAGTGAGAGTTACGGTTAGGGTTTCACCCAGTGTTAGGTTTAGGCTTAGCATTATGTTTTCTCCTAGGTTTATAGTTTGGATTAATTTTAGGGTTTTGCCTAGGGTTAGGGTTATAATTGGGGTTAGGGTTTTGCCTAGGTTTAGGGTTAGAGGTAGGGTTAGATTTTCACCTATGGTTAGTTTTAGGGTTAGGTTTAGGTTTTTGGCTAGGTTTAGGGTAAGTTTAGGGTTACGTTTTAGCCTAAGGTTAGGGTTAGGGTTAGGGTTAGGGTTAGTTTTTCCCATAGGGTTAGTGTTAGGGGTAGGGTTAGGGTTTTGCCCAGGGTTAGGGTTAGGGTTTCTCCTAGGGTTAGGGTTAGGATTTGAGCTAGGTTTAGGGTTAGTGTAAGGGTTATGGTTTCGCCTACGTTTAGGGTTAGCGTCTTCCTAGGATTAGGGTTAGGTTTAGTGTTAGGGTTTTGGCTAGGGTTTGATTTGGTTCAGCATTACAGCTAGGGTTAGGGTTAGGTTTAGGGTTTTGCCTACTGTTAGGGTTAGGGTTAGGGTTCGTTTTTCACCTAGGGTTAGGGTTGGGGTTAGGGTTAGGGTAAGTGTTAGTGTTAGTGTTAGGGTTAAGGCTATGTTTTTGGCTAGGGGTAGGCTTAGGTTTAAGTTTAGGATTTCACCTAAGTTTTGGAAGAGGGTTAGTGCTAGGGTTTCTGCTTGAGTTAGGGTTATGTTAAGGCATTGAGCTAGAGTTTCGGTTAGGATTATGGTTAGGGTTTCTCCTAGTGTAAGTGGTACATTTAGGGATAGGTTTAGGTTTAGTGTATGGTTTCGCCTAGAGTGAAGGTTAGGGTTATGCTTAGGGTTAGGGTTAGGGTTAGGTTTAGGGTTTTGCCTAGGCTTAGGGTAAGGTTTATGGTTAGGGTTTCAGCTAGGCTTAGGGTTAGGGTAGGGTTTAGGGTTTCAGCTAGGTTTTGGGTTAGGGTTAGGGTTACAGATTTGCCTAGGGCAAGAGTTAGGGTTAGGGTTAGGGTTAGGGTTATGTTTTCTCCTAGGTTTACAGTTTAGGTTAATTTTAGGGTTTTGCCTAGGTTTATGGTTAGAATTAGGGTTAGGGTTTTGCCTAGGTTTAGGGTTAGATTTAGGGTTAGGTTTTCACCTAGGGTTAGTTTTAGGGTTAGGCTTAGGTTTTTGGCTAGGGTTAGGGTAGTTTTAGGGTTAGGTTTTAGCCTAAGGTTAGGGTTAGGGTTAGGGTTAGGGTTTCCCATAGGGTTCATGTTAGGGGTAGGGTTAGGGTTTTGCCTAGGGTTAGGTTAGGTTTATGGATAGGGTTAGGTATAAGGGTGAGGGCGAATATTATGGTTATGTTCTTTCATTTTTAGGTTTGTGCTTAGGGATGGGATATGTGCAAATCCGAGGGTTAATTTAGTGTCCCGTATTAATTTGAATAAATCTACAGAGCCTGAGTGCAGTGTCTCATAATATGGTTAGTTTTCAGATTAGATTTGGGGTTAGGATTTGTGCTAGGGTTAGGGTGTTGGCTTGGGTTAGGGTTAGGGTTTGTGTTAGGGTTTTGACTAGGTTTGTGTTTGGGTTACTGTTAGGCCTAGGGTAATGTTTAGGGTTAGGTTTAGGGTTTCCTCTAGGGTTAGGGTTAGGATTATGCTTTCAGCTGGTTTTAGGTTTAGGTTTAGTATTAGGGTTTTGGCTAGGTTTATGGCTAGGTTTAGCATTAGGTCTAGTGTTTGTGTTATGTTTTGTGTTATTGTTAACATAGTAACCAGGATGGGATCTTTGCAACAAGGAGTGTTATATTTAGGGCAACATACAAATTTGAATTCACATGCAATGTCTGAGTGCAATATGTTAGGTTAGGGTTATGCTTATGTTTAGATTTAAGTGTGAGGTTGAATATTATGATTTTGTTTATTGTAGTGTTAGGGTTGTGGTTAGGGATGCATGTGTGCAAATCAGAGGGTTTAATTTAGGGTCCCGTATAAATGTGAATACAACTACAGAGTCTGAGTGCAGAATCGAATAAGAGCGTTAGTGTTCAGATTAGGATTGCGGTGAGGATTAGTGTTAGGGTTAGCATTTCTACTACGGTTAGTGTTAAGGTTAGGGTTAGGGTTATGTTTCGTGTTATTGTATTGATTGTAGTCATGGTAGCGTTCTGAGCAACGGTGAATTTTAAATTTAGGGAACCAGAGAAATTTGAATTGAAGTGCAATAACTGTGTACAGTGTCGATGGTTATGGATAGGTTTAGGGTTTATGTTAAGGCTAAGGTCGAGAGTTACGGTTAAGTTTCAAATTAGTGTTAGCGTTTCTCTCAGAGATAGAATATGTGCAAATAGGAGGTTTAAATTTAGGGCATCACAGTAATTTGAATTCTACTACAGTGTCTGAGTACAGTGTCGCAGATTACCATTAGTTTTAGGGTAAGGGATAGGGTTAGGTTAAGGATTAGTGTTTTGGTTTGTGTTAGTTCTAGGTTTCGGTTTAACGTTAGGGTTAGGGATAGGGTTAGGGTTATATTTCATGTTACTGTTAAGATAGTAATCAGGGAATGGATCTGTGCAACAAGGAGTGTTAAAATTTGGGCACCCTACATATTTGAATTCAACAGCAATTTCTGAGTAGAATGTGTTAAGTTAGGGTTATGGTTAGGGTTAAGTTTAAGGGTGAGAGTGAATATTATGGTTATGTTTCTTGCAGTGCTAGGGTTGTGCATAGGGATGGGATATGTGCAAATCACAAGGTTTAATTTATGGCCCTGTGTTTATTTGAATACAACTACAGAGCCTTAGTGCAGTATGTCATAATAGATTTGGTGTTAAGATTAGGGTTGGGGTTAGGGTTAGTATTAGTTATGGTTTCTGCTACTATTAAGGTTATGGTTAGGGTTAGGATTACTGCTAGGTTTAGGGTTGGGGTTTCGAATACGGTTAGGGTTAGGGTAAGGGTAGGGGTATTGGCTAGGGTTAGGGACAGGTTTAGGGTTATGGTAGGTTTAGGGTTATGTTTCGATCTCTGCAATAAGGAGTGTTAAAATTAGGGCAACATACAAATTTGAATTCAACTGCAATGTCTGAGTACAATATGTTATGTTAGGGTAACGGTTAGGGTAAGTGTTAAGGGTGAGGTAGAATATTATGGTTATATTTCTTGCAGTGTTTGGGTTGTGGTTAGGGATGGGATATGTGCAAATCATAGGGTTTAATTTAGGGTTCCGTATTAATTTGGATACAACTACAGTGTCAGAGTTCAGTAACTCATAATAGGTTTAGTGTTCAGATTAGTGTTTGGGTTAGGATTAGTGTTAGGGTTAGGGTTTCGGTTTAGGTTAGGGTTAGGGTTTAGGCTAGGTTTTCTTCTAGGGGTAGGGATCAGGTTATGGTTATGGCTTGGTTTAGGTTTAGGGTTAGGGTTAGGATTAGGTTTAGGTTTTCGGCAAACTTTAGGGTTAGGGTTAGGGTTAGGTCTAGTATTAGTGTTATGTTTCCTATTATTATTAAGATTGTAATCAGAGAAGCCATCTGTGCAACAAGGAGTGTTAAAATTATGGCACACTACATATTTGAATACAAGAGCAATGTGTGAGTAGAATGTGTTAGGTTAGGGTTATGGTTAAGGTTGAGGGCGAATATTATGTTTATGTTTCTTGCAGTGCTAGGGTTGTGCTAGGGATGGCATATGTGCACATTGGAGGGTTTATTTTAGGGCCCCGTACAAATTTGAATACACCTGCAGTGTCTCAGCACAGTATCTCATAATAGGGTTAGTGTTCAGATTAAGGTTGGAGTTAGGATTAGTGTTAGGGTTAGGGTTTTGGCTTGGGTTAGGGTTAGGGTTATATTTCGTGTTACTGTTTTGATTGTAATCAGGGTAGGGATCTGAGCAACGGGGAGTGTTTAACTTAGGGGACCACAGAAATTTGAATTCAACTGCAATAACTGTGTAAATTATCTCCAGTTATGGATAGGTTTAGGGTTTAGGTTAAGGCTAAGGTCGAGAGTTAGGATTATGTTTCAATTTAGTGCTACGGTTTTCCTCAGAGATAGGATATGTGCGACTGGGAGGTTTAAATTTAGGGCATCACAGTAATTTGAATTCTACTACAGTGTCTGAATACAGTGTCTCTGATTACCATTAGTTTCAGGGTAACGGATAATGTTTGGTTAAGGATTAGGGTTTCCGTTTGTGTTAGGGCTAGGTTTCGGTTTAAGGTTAGGGTTAGGAATAGGGTTAGGGTTATGTTTCATGTTACTGTTAACATAGTAATCAGGGAATGGATCTGTGCAACATGGAGTGTTAAAATTTGGGCACAATACACATATGAATTCAACAGCAATGTCTGAGTACACTGTGTTACCTTATGGTTTCGGTTAGGGTTAGTGTTAGGAGTGATAGTGAATATTATGTTTATATTTCTTGCAGTTCTAGGGTGTTGCTTAAGAATGGGATATGCGCAACTGGGTGATTTTAATTTAGGGCGACATTCAAATTTGAATCCAAGTACAGAGTCTGAAGGCAGTGTCTCAGAACAGGGTTAGTGTTCAGATTAGGTTTAGGGTTCAGATTAGTGTTAGGCTTAGAGAATAGGCTAGGGTTAGGGTTAGGGTTTAGGCAAGAATTAGGGTTAAGTTTAGTTTTACGGCTAAGCTTAGTGTTATGTTTCATGTTAGTGTACAATTAGTAATCAGGGAAGGGGTCTGTGCAACAAGGTGTGTTAAAATTAGGGCACCATACAAATTTGAATTCAACTGCAATGTCTGAGTACAGTATGTTAGGTCAGGGTTACTGTTAGGGTTTGGGTTAAGGGTGAGGGCGAATATAATGGTTCTGTTTCTTGCAGTGCTAGGATTCTGCATAGGGATGGGATACGTGAAAATTGGAGGGTCTAATTTCTGGCCCCATATTTATTTGAATACAAGTACAGAGTCTGAGTGCAGTATCTCAAAATAGAGTTAGTGTTCAGATTAGGGTTGGTGTTAAGATTAGTGTTAGTGTAAGGGTTTGTGCTAGGGTTGGTGTTATGGTTAGGTTTAGGGTTTCTTCTTGGGTTAGGGTTTGGGTTCCGAACAGTGTTAGGGTTAGTAAAGGGTTACGGAATTGGCTAGGGTTAGGGGTAAGGTCGGGTTTTGGTAAGGTCAGGGTTATGTTTCGTGTTTTTGTTAAGATTGTAATCAAGGAAGGGATCTGTGCAATAAGGAGAGTTAAAATTGGGGCAACTTACAAATTTGAATTCAACTGCAATGTCTGAGTACAACATGTTAGTTTAGGGTTACGGTTAGGGTAATTGTTAAGGGTGAGGTCAAATATTACAGGATATGTTTCTTGCCTTGTTTGGGTTGTGCTTAGGGATGGGATATGTGCCAATCAGAGGGTTTAATTTAGGGTCCCTTATTAATTTGAACACAACTACAGTGTCTCAGTTCAGTATCTCATAACAGGGTTAGAGCTCCTATTAGGGTTGTTGTTAGGATTAGTGTTAGTGTTAGGGTTTCAGCTTGGGTAGGGTCAGCATTTGGGTTAGCGTTTTGGCTAGGGTTAGGGTTAGGGTGGCAGCTATGGTTAGGGTTCGGGTTTTGGTTAGGGCTGTTGTTAGGGTTAGGGTAAGGTTTTCGTCTAGGATTAGGTATAGGGGTGTGCTTGCGGCTAGGTTAGGGTCGGGTTATGGTTAGGGCTATTGTTAGGGTGAGTGTTAGGGTTTTGTCTAGGGTAGGGATAGGAGAAGGGTTTGGCTAGGATTAGGCTTTCAGCTGGGTTTAGGTTGAGGGTTAGTATTAGTGTTTTGGCTAGTGTTAGGGTTATGTTTCATGTTACTGTTAAGATAGTAATCAGAGAAAGGATCTGTGCAACATGGAATGTTAAAATTAGGGCACCCTGCATATTTGAATTCAACAGCAATGTGTGAGGACAATGTGTGAATTTAGTTTTACAGTTAGGGTTGGGGTTAAGGGTGAGGGCGAATATTATGTTTATGTTTCTTTCAGTGGTAGGCTTGTGCTTAGGCCTGGGATCGGCGTAAATGGGAGATTTTAATTTAGGGCACCATACAAATTTCAATACAACTACAGTGTCTGAAGGCAGTGTCCTAGAACAGGGTTAGTGTTTGGATTAGGTTTAGGGTTAGGATTTGTGTTAGGGGTAGTGTTTAGGCTAGGGATAGGGTTAAGTGTAGGGCTTCGGCAAGGGTTAGGTTCAGGGTTATGGTAAGGGATTCGGCTAGAGTTAGGGTTAGGCTGAGAGTTAGGGTTAGGGTTTTGGCTAGGTTTAGGGATAGGGAGAGGGTTAGGGTAGGGTGAACATTATCTTTCCTGCTAGTGTTTTGATTGTAATCAGGGTAGGGATCTGAGCAACGGGGAGTGTTGAATTTCGGGAACCCCAGAAATTTCAATTCAACTGCAATATCTGTGTACAGTATCATCGGTTATGGATAGTGTTAGGGTTAATGTTAAGGCTAAGGGCGAGGGTTCTTGTGAGGTAAAGGGTTAGGATTGTGGCTAGAGTTGGGGTTGGGGTTAGGGTGTGGGTTACAGCTAGGTTTAGGTTTATTGTCAGGGTTAGGGATAGGGTTAGGTTTATGTTTCCTTTTAGTGTATTGATTGTAATCATGGAAGGAATCTGTGCAACGGAGAGTGTTAAAGTTAGGTAACCACAGAAATTTGAATTCAACTGCAATATCTGTGTACAGTGTCTCCGGTTATAGATAGGGTTAGTTTTGGGGTTAAGTCTAATGGTGAGGATTACGGTTATGTTTCGAGTTGGTGTCCTTGTTTTTCTCAGGGTTAGGATCTGTGCAACTGGGAGGTTTTAATTTAGGGCACCATACTAATTTGAATTCGACTACAGTGTCTGAGAGCAGTGTCTCAGATTAGCGTTTGTGTTAGGGTAAGGGATAGGTTTAGGTTAAGGATTAGGGTTTGTGTTATGGTTAGGGCTAGGTTTAGGGTTAGGTTTAGGGATAGGGATAGGGTTAGGGATATGTTTC
>VMDO01024043.1:0-30447 GCA_007922755.1 Pedetes capensis
TTCAACATTTACTTAGCCATTCTCCTAGACATTTAGACAGTTTGAGCAAAGATAAAATACCCTGATTTTATACCCACCCTTGCCCTAGAAGAAATGTAATTTAGACATAGTCTAAAACTTGCCTTGGTGGGATATTTATAAAACACTTGCAGTTTATCTGCTACTAGAGACAGGATTGCTCAGCTAGAAATGCTTATCACAACGTAAATATCTCTATTCCCAAAGCTGTGGGAAGCTTTGAAACTCCAAATTCAATGTTTGCCTGTGAAAATTTGAAAGGACAATAGATTTCTTTGTGAATGTACTCCTTGCCTCGAGGGCTGGTAAGATTTTTAATAATTTGTCTTTAATTTCTACCATTGAGTTTATTGGGTTTCAGTTTTGGATCTCAATCTTTTTGGATCTATTTTTGCCCCTTCTCCTATATTTCAGCAGAAACTGATTGTGTTTGGGTTTCCACTCTTGGAGGGCCATCCTTGGTCTCAACTGTTTTCATTTATTTTATTTTAAAATTACAAAGACATTTCTAGTTATATTTGGTTTTGCAATCCATTCCTCCCTCTGTTTCACAAAATCTGTAAAACCCACATTGTCTAAAAATGCTGTGTTGAGCAAAATGGATTCAATTCTCCTTGGAGAGCAGAAAAAGAAAAGAGCCGGTACGTGTTAGAAACATTTCCAAGGAGCTTGTCCCTTTCCCAGAACTGGTTTTAGTCAGAGGCTGCTGACCAGTTGTGCGATTTCACTGGGGTCACTGACCCCGGGTCCTGCTTGAACTTGACTTTGGAGGTCCTGTGGGCATCTGCCCACACCAGCTCCACACCCTCTCTGCTCTCAGCTCGGTGCCCTCCACTCCTGCTGGTCTGGCCCCTGCTGTTATTATTTAAGGACCTGAGCCATAAAAAACCAAGCCTTTGGATTTCTGAATGAATGTCTCTAATGTGCAGCTTGGTGGTTTCCTGTCACGAAAGCACAGACTCAGTGGATTCCGACTCTTCCGCAGTATGGATCGTTCTTTTCCGCCTATATTAAACATCCTGATTCCCTTCGGTTGCAACATTTGATCTTCCACGCTGAGAATCTGTAAATTCTCCCAGCAGTTTATTTTCAGGAGATTATAACTAGCCTTTCATTTTCCAATCAGAGGAAAACTGGATACACATTGTGGGTTTTCTAGAGTTCCCCTCATTTGCTCTCATATTTAATCGAGGGCTCCGCTGGCTGCAGCTGAGAGGGGACACTATCTCATGTGGGCTCTGCTCTGGTGTGTGGGGCTGGACAGAATCAACTTCCCCTGTGTAAAATAATAGGTGTCACCATCTGTCACCATGCCAATGGCAGTTGTGGTTCCCACCAGGATGGGGAGAGAATTTGGGGAGAATGTGAGCCTCTTCCCTCCACGGAGAGCAATTCAGTCTGTTCCGCCTCTCTTTCCCTGCCCGGAATTAGGAAGGAAATGAATGGGAGGAGAACATGACAGGCGCATTGCTCAGCAATCTGGCATTCTTGGGTTAGAAAAACAATGAGTGGGACCCAAATCAACAAATGCCCCTCTCTTCTTTTTGGAGGTACTTTTGAAGACTGGGGCCCCCCGCCAACAGCCTCTCGTCCATCTCTATCACTTTGGTACCTCTATGGTGCTTATGTTAGGGTTGCCAATCCTACCCTTCTCTGCTGAGCTGGGAACTAATTGAGAAGAGACAGACATCTCAACCAGGAAATGTTTGTTGAGTGAATAAATAAGTCACCATTGAGTATCTCCTAGTGACTAAGAGGAAGTAGAGCCTTGCTGGTTTGAGGTGAGGAGGTTCACAGATGTGCTCTGGGTCTTCTTTCCCAGCAGCCCTCTATACCCGTTTCCTAGGGCTTCTGGATCAACACACTGCAAGGCCGGTGGCTTAAGGCAACAGGCATTCATCCTCTGTTGGTTTTAAAGGCCAGAAGTCCAAAGTGAAGGTGGTAGAGGGCTGCCCTCCATCAGAAGGCTGCAGGGGAGAGTACTTCCTGCCTTCTCCAGCTTTAGGCGCTCTCGGGCTCCTTGGCTTGCAGGTGCACCCGCCCTCATCACCTGTCTTCACACAGCCTTCTCGTCTCTCCTGCCTTATCTTCTGTCTGTTTTAAGAACATCTGTCATAGGATTTAGGGACCACCTGTGTAAACCAGGGTATTCTCATCTTGAGGTCCTTAACTAAATTACATCTGCAAAGACCCCTTTTCCAATAAGACGACACTTACAGGTTTTGAGGTTTAGGGGGTGGACATATCTTTTCTTTTGGGGGGGCACTATTCAGTTCTTTATACCTTGCTGTGAGTTCCACAGAAGGGACTGAATTTCAGAGGTTTACAGTCTCCATCAGAAAGAGTAAGACTTTGGCTGGATTGGATTTGGGTTCTGCCAAGTTGACACTCAAGGGCCACTTAGAACATGGAGCCTCTTTCTCAAGGACCTGGGGCTAAACAGCCACATTAGTTGTGAATTACTTGTGAATTGTTGTTGTTAGGTGCCATCGAGTCGATATCCCGCTCATAGCGACCCTACATACAACAGGCGAAACACTATTGTCAGTGCTTCTTCTGATGTTCATAGGGTTTTCAATGGCAGATTGGTTATTGGGAGCAGGTTGCCAGGTCCTTCTCCCAAGCCTGCAGTATCTGGTGTTCCCAGGCGATCTCCCATCCAAGTACTAACCAGGCCCTACCCTGCTTAGCTTCTGAGATCTGACGGGATCGGATGCCACAGGGCTATGGCTGCAGGCCTACTTGTGAATAGGCAATTTAAAAAAATGCCTTCTTACTTAGCAACTCATTACTTAATAACATCATCACCATATATTCTCAGATCGAATCCTCACCCTTGCAACTGTGGTAGAGGGCTACAAAATCAGATGCAGATTCAAATTGCATGCAGATTGGATTAGAGCTGGGCTGAGGGTTGAGAACTGTCCACCGCGAATCCAATCTGCCCGTGATTCTAATCCCCCTCTGATTTTATGAGGAGACAGTTTGGAAAATATCTGTTTTACTTCAGCCACTATTTGAACTGGCCTTAGCACTGTTGGAAGAATAGCATCCTTTTCTTCTCCAAAGATAGTTCTTATTTGTACTGTGTCAAATCAAGGCCCTTTCATCAGTGATTCTAAGTACACCCCAAAGGCAAGCTGGATGGCTTAAGTCAAGTCCCAACAATACTGAATCAACCATTAAATGGTTTTTCAAAGGTGTGGTTCATGAAGACTCCTCTGAGCTACCTGGGACCTGCCCTAGAAATAAATAGATCTGAGGCTCCAGCTCACTCTTACTTAAGAATCTGGGCTTTCATTCTTTGGACTATAAAGGGGGTGGGCAGAACTGATTAGACGTGGAAGATGAGGGTCCTGGCCCTGAACTAGCTGGTTAGTGACTTCACCTATGCTATATCCCCATCTCACATAGGCCTAAAACTGTCAGTCCTCCTTTAGGTCTGGAAAATCTAGTGCTCCCTATGACTCTAAGGGGCTGGGATTTAGCTCAGTTGGTAGGGCACTGCTCTGCACTCTCTAAGGCCCCCAGGATTCAATTGCCAGCACCGCAAAAATGGGGGAGGGACCTGGCAATCCACTCCCAAGGCAATCCTGAAACAATAGCCATTGAAAACCCTATGAGGTTCGCTATGAGCCGGACATGACTTGACGGCACCTAGCAACAACAACAACAACATGACTCTAAGGCTCATGTCTAACTTTGAAATTAAGTTTCTATCATGATGATCATTATCTCAACTATTTTCAAAACTAGCTGGAAAGTAGGAACTAGATAATCTACAAACTTACCCAACATTGTCTATGTATTCAGCCCTTCCTCACAAAGCAAGATGATGATGATGATGATGATGATGATGATGATGATGATAATGATTTTAAGATTGTAGCTTGTTGTTGTTGTTGTTAGGTGCTGTAGAGTCGTGTCCAACTCATAGCGACCCTCATAGGGTTTTCAATGGCAGATTGTTTCAGGATTGCCATGGGAGTCGGTTGCCGTGTCCTTCTCCCATTTTTGTGGTGCTGGGAATTGAATCCTGGACCTTAGAGACTGCAGAGCAGCACTCTACCAACTGAGCTAAATCCCAGCTCCAAGACTATAGCTTAGAGCTCCAAATTCCTTTGAGATGGGAAAAAAATCTTGAGTGTCCTTACTCAGCCCTTAGCTAATCCACTTCACCTGGATCTGTCCTGTCTGAGATACTTTCTCTTAAATAGGAATTGTCCTAAAAGTTTAGTGGGAAGGTAAGTAGATCAATCAGCATACTTCATGTAGCTGCTTTAATAACAGTTTTCTACATCTCAGTGACATAGATGAGAAAACTGCATGGCTTTCTTGCAGAAAGTCTAATGTAGGTGTTTCCGGTTTGGAGGCTCTTCCTTGGGATGGGCATCTGTTCTCTAAGTTGTGAATAGGCTTCCTATACCCTCTGATTTCATCCCAAAGTCTATGCCCATGGCTTGGAAGAAAGAAAGGAAGAGAGGGAGCAAAGAAAATGGTGCCAACAATGATGTGGTATCAGCCAAACTGCAAAGGATGTTGGGAATGCAGTCTTCCCAACATCCTTTGTGGATGTTGGCTGGGAGGTGTGTGGCCGGGAGGAGCAAACAGGCTTGGTAAGCATATAGGATTATCTTCTCCACTCTAACTCTCCCTCATTTGGAAAAATAAAGAGAGAGAGGCCAAATAATTACCCGCAGTCTTCATGGTAGAGCAGAATAGATCTCAGAATAAAATTTGGAAGTTCCTAAAGCTCCTAAGGGAGAAGGACCCAGCAACCGCTCCCGAAAATCAACCTGCCATTGAAAACCCTATGAACAGCAGAGAAGCACTGACAATAGTGTTTTGCCTGTTGTACGTAGGGTCGCTATGAGTCAGCTACTGACTCAATGGCACCTAACAACAACAACAAAGCTCCTAAAGACGTGGATCCAAGCTTGCCTTGCTATCATTCTAGACCATAGTAGCATCACTTAAGCCTGGACTATGGTTTTAGTCCTTATTTTCATTTTATGCTCTCAGAGGCTCATGGACATAAATGGGTAATATTTTGGTCATGGACAGCCTGTACTCTCTGAGGTTTATACTTCCTTTTAAAAGAGTATCCAACCACACCTTAAGAGGTTGGAAGGGTAAAGATTATTATAAAAATCAATGTCTGTTAAGTGCCTTCTATATACTTAGCATCGTGATACCTGTGCTTTAGATGGATCTTATTCAATCCTCTCATTTAATCTTTTTTTTTTTTTTTTTTTTTTTTTTTTTTTTTTGCGGTTCTGGGGGTTGAACCCAGGGCCTTGCGCTTGCATGCTCTGCAAGTGCTGGACCACTGAGCTGCACCCCCAGCCCATTTTTTTTTACTTTTTGAGACAGGGTCTCACTAAGTTACACAGACTGCCTCTGGTCTCGAACTTGGGATCCTTCTGCCTCCACCTCCCGAGCCACTGGGATTACAGGTGTGCACCACTGTGCCTGGCTCATATAATCTTTAAGATTTTCTGATACTGAGTGACTTGGAAACTGACTATGAATGGTGGATTCCTAAGGGATTTTAGGGAAAGGTCAATCATCCTTCCTTTTAAAGTAACTTCTTTGAGTATAGCCTTCATTTGGGTGGATAAATTCTGCCCGGTATGTGAAAACATTGGTCATATGACCCTCCAGTTCTATCTCAAGTGACTTGGTGGGGTGCCAGGGCTGGCCTCTCGTCACTTCTGCTAGCAGATGGGGTTGGCCACCTGCTCTTCATTTTGTTGCCTGCTCGGCTGGCAAGCTTGTGGGGAGAACATTGGGGGATCTCCCTGCCCACCAAAGTCAAAAATGGAGGGGCTCAGTGTTTCTCTTGAGGGCTCATATTTTGGGGGAGCTGTGCTTTGGGGAACCCTGATTGAAGAGAGACTGCAATTGCTGGGAAGGGTGATGTTGATGGCCCCAGGCACTTTTATAGATGAAATTAACATCTTTAAATATCCTTTCTTCTCCCAGAGGTAATGGCTGCATCTGTTTCTTCTCAAGCAAAAATTCAAGCTTAATAATCATCTTATTCAGATTTATACTGTATTAAGGTAGATGGTTTGGGATATCTGCATCCTTCCTTCCCCCATCTGCAGCTCTAGAGATGACCCTAAAGATAAATTTCCCAGGGACTTTTGTGGGTCACAACGGATTGCTGTTTGAAGTCATCAAGCTGTTAGAATGGAAAACTAGTCTTTGGACAATGAGCACCTTTAGCACAGAGAATTTCCTTATTTGGGATTTACAGTCAAAAAATAAGGAGGGATGAAGAAGGGGGGGACCCACTATATTGTACACTAATGAAAAAAATGTAAAACCCTGGCATACAAGTATATTAGAATTAATTGTGACACACAAATAATTCATAACTGCATTCAACTCTGTGATGATTTTCTACCAATTACAAAAAGAAATTTTACAAATTTACAAATATTTCACATATACATTCCAAATGACTGTAAAATTTTGTAACAAAACTAATGTGAAAATAAGACAATAAAAAACCTTCAAAAATAATTTTAGGACAGATCTTCATGGGAATTTTATGCTTCAGAGACAATGAAAGACATTTCCCTATACCTAAAGAGCTCTGTCTAGCTCCGTTAACAAGGCCCCTAGTATTTAAAGCTGAGGTCAGAATCTCTGCAAGTAGCTTTATTAACTACAACCTGTGTTTTGGCAAATCATTAGGATTTCAGATGAACATAGGCTAAAGCAAGAAGTTTTTAAGATGTACAACCATAGCTTCTAGTTCATCAAATATAACTAAAAATATCTGAGTTTCATTCAATTGTCCAGGAGAAAGAGGGGAAAAGCAATATGGCGAATGTCTTAAAGCTTGTATTTGTCCATTTTCTATTACTATAGTGGAATACCTGAGGCTGGATAACTTTATAAAGAAAAGAGAGTTATTTAGCTCACAGTTCTGGAGTTCAAGGGCACAGCACCAGCATCAGATTGTCATGGTGAGGATCACGTGGTGGATGGCAACATCATGGCAAGAGTATGTGAGGGAGAGAGAGATCCCATGGCTAGAGAAAAAGCCACAGGGGCTGGGGAATGGCCAGGCTGTTCTCAAGAGCACGAACTCAGCATCTAACAAGAACTACTCTGATCCCTTCCCAGGGCCTTCCTCCAGTGACCTAATTACCTTTCGCTAGGCCCCACCTCTTGAAAGTTCCACCACCTCTCAGTGTTGCCAGTTGGAGACCACACTTTCAACACTTGTACCCTTGGGGGAACAAACCACATCCAGACCATGGCAAAGCCATTTTAGGAGAACACACTTGATTTGAGCAGACGCCCTTGAGTGTGTACGTGGTCTTCTTCCCTGGGCTTCTCTCTCAGCTCCATCAATTTTCCCATGGTGGCTTCATGGTGTAACCTCAGAAACAGTGCTGCCAAAGGGAGTGAACTCTGCCTCCCATCCATTCACCGGTCATTGAGAAGCTGGGCTGGATGTTGGGAAGACCTTGTTGGTCCTAAACAAGACAAAATTAAGGATACACCTGAGCACCGGTGCTCACTCTTTCTTAAAGAAGGGCGTTGGTGGGCAGCCTTTACTCGATTGGACATCATGTCTGAAATAATGATGTCGGCTTTTTTGTGTTCTGATCACCATCCAGGGGTTGTCTTTGGTCTTAGCCTCACATTCTTCTCCTCTGATACCACCAGGGTCAGCTTCTTTACTCCTAGTGTATATTTTGTCCCTGATATTTATAGAACCATCAAGGAGAACCACTAAACAATAATAAAGCGTGTCTGTGAGGTTGTTTGATTTGAAAGTCTTTTGCTATATAACCATAATAGTCATAAACTGCTGAAGACAAGTTAATGATGATCATAAAACTTATTACTGAAAATGTCTATTGTCTTCCTGAGAGATGCCTTCTCTTGATCATGGTCGTGCTGGTTACATTTCCATGGTTAAAATTTCATCATGGCCGTTGTTTCTTGTAGAGGTCCAAAACTCGCTCAGAACTGGAGCCTGTCAGCTGGGAGCTCCTTGTGGGAATTTGTTTCTATTAATGCTTTATGGTTATTGGCCTTTAATTAATGTTAAATAAAAATGAGATTCTAAAAGCATTGCAGAGAACTTTTCATTTGGGTGTCAAAATAATTTAGAGTGACTATTAAACTTGAAATCATGATTACAAGAGGTAGTTTCAATTCCATTTGATTCTAATGCAATGACTGGAATATATTTATAATTGAAAAAAGAATATGTTTCCCTGGAAGAAATTTCTATCTGCTTTTACCAGTATGAAATATAACTCTTCTGTTGAACAATTGCTATGCCCTTAACTTACAGACACTGTGAGGAGTGGGTATCAGAACCACTTACAAAGGCTGTGTTGGTGGCCTGCTGTGTGCCTAAAAAGGTGGGGTATAAACAAGGAGATAAAAACTAATATTTACAGAGTGCTTGTTGTGCACCAGACAGTGTGCTTTTTACAGGCATCATCTCATCTAATTCCCACAGTAGCTCCTAATCTCAGTCTTACGATTCTCCCTCATTGTAAAGATAAGAAAACTGAAGCTTAGAGCGGTGATAGACTTGTCCTAGGTCCTCAGCCAAAAAGTGGCAGAGTGGAATTGAAATGGGTTTGTTAGAATCCAGAATCAGGGTCTTTACTATTTTTCATGGGTGGTGGTTGTTAGGTGCCGTCGAGTCAAGTCCGACTCATAGCGACCCTTATAGGGTTTTCAATGGCTGATTGTTTCAGGATTGCCTTGGGAGTGGGTTGCCACGTCCTTCTCCCATTTTTACAGTGCTGGGAATCCAACTTGGGACCTCAGAGACTGCAGAGCAGTGCTCTACCAACTGAGCTAAATCCCAGCCCTTTCATGGGTAGAAAGACACATTTTCAAAACCTTTTCTGTGAACCAGGCTCAAAGTGGATTAGGGTCCAGGGCAGGTCTTCATCCCTGTGAGTTGCTGGGAGCAGGTCAAGAGATCAGGGCACATGTGTCATGAAACAATTAGGCAAGGCTGGGCTCGGTGGTGCATGCCTGTAATCCCAGTGGCTCTGGAGGCGGAGGCAGGTGGATCGCAAGTTCAAGACCAGAGCCAGTCTGCATAATTTAGTGAGACTCTGTCTCAAAAAAGTAAAAAAAAAAAATGGGCTGGGGGTGCAGCTCAGTGGTCTAGCACTTACAAAGCATGGAAGGGTGAGGCCCTGGGTTCAACCCCCAGTACTATAAACAAACAAACAAACAAACAAACAAACAAAACAATTAGGCAAGCCCCATGGAGGGAGTGTCCTCTCCATGTTGGTTACCAGGGTGCCTAGGTTTGACATTCACCCTTCCCTTTCCAGTCCTCCTGGGCTGGCAGTCCTCATGGGGGGAGACCCTGCCTGTTGGCAGTGGACCTTGTTCAGAAAAGACAGCGGGCTTGATTCCACCTTTTCATAAACGTTACTCAACACACGCACTCTACTGTAGGCTCCTTTCCATAATTCTATACAGCGCATGAAGGAAGAGGAGGCTCGAGTCACTCCTGGCTTATCCTGTCTTGGATCATGCAGTGACAAATTCTAATGCCTCCTGCTTGGCTCATGTCCCTGGGCCATCTCCCTGGGGTGTTTGGTGTACAAGTTCTTTTCTCTCCAAGGGATATAAACCTCATTAACTAAACACCTGGAGCCAACATAACTAGGACACCAAACACAGAGACAACACCAGTCACTTTTATTAGGCAGCTCAAGGTGCCAGGTACGTGGTTGGCATTGCACATCTGTTATCTTAATTATTTCTCTCACTAGCGGGTTTCTCCTATATCTGCTTCTGCTGCTAAAGGCATGCAAGGACATCTGAAGACATGCCCACTCAGACACACACACACACACACACACACACACACACACACACACACACTCTTATGGTGTGAGCACTTCAGAACAGTTTTCCCAAGGTTTTCGATGGTCTTACTTTCCTTTTCTCCTGGATGCTGGGGGCTAGAGCACGACATGATGATAACAATGAAGCTGACATCCCTGGGGCCCCCTGTGCTCCAGGTTGTAGCTAGTCTGTCATGTCTGCCTCACCTGGTCCCCAGCCTCCCCACCGCCAGGGTCTTGCTCCTCATCTTCCTCCATGAGGGAATCGGAGCTCCTATTCCAGGTATTGTTATATATCTCTTTGTGTGATCCTTGGTGTACTAGGCAGCGTGTTGCTGTGACAAAGAAACTGGCCAGAGTGAACTTACAGGGGCGAGAGATTTATTGGGAGCTCATTGTTAGAGGATTTACATCAAAAAAGACAGGGCAGGCATATGGTGTGGCAGGAGGGAGGGCATTGTAGATGACTTCATGGCATGGCAGGTCAGGAGCAGAGAAGAAGGAGTAACTGGACTGTGGGTCTAGATAAAAACCTCCTAGTGTCTTGCTTCCTCTAAGCTAGAAACTGCCTCCCAAAGTTTCATAACCTCTACAAACACCACCACCAGTGGGGGATCAAGTGTTCAAACACATGCCCTTTGGGGGACATTTTGATTTAAACCATGACACTTCACCCCTGCCCCCCAAAGGTCCATGGCCACCTCATAATGCAAAATGCACTCAGTCTAACTTTGAGAATCTCTGAAGTCTTAATAGCCTCAATCATGTTCAAAAGTCTAAGTCCAAAATCTCCACAGAAACTCAAGGAAAATTTAGCTGTGAGCCCCTGCAAGACCAAAAACAGGTTATATACATCAACATACAATGGCATAGGGTAAGCACTTCCATTCCATAACAGTTATCCCACAGGATGAACAAATCCTGTGACTCTATGTCTGACATCTATCACACGCAGCATCATCTGGCATCTAGCATCTGACATCATCTGGATGCAAATAGGCTTTCACAGCTCTGCCCCCATGGCCCTTTTGGGTTGGCTCCACTCATTGCTGGTAACCTTTCATGGTAGGCATTACACAGTGCTGGCAACTCCAACATCCTGGGGTCTCCATTGCTTCTTTGGCTCCACACTCAAAGCTTCATGCATCAGCCTTTCAGGGGCTCTCCACAGGCCACAAGACCCAGGTACACATTTCCTGGCCTCTCAGGCTATCTTCTGGGACCTTGGTGGCAGCCTCCATAAGCCCTCAACTCTTGCATTCTTCATGCCTGTAGTACCAGCACCATGTGGGTAATGCTAAGATTTGCTGCCTGCTTGAAATGTAGATTCACCCTTTGAACCACAGCTGCTGAAGGGGCCTCTGTATGCCCAGGCCCAGAAACTATTTCCCTGGACAGCCTTTTTGCAGGAGGGTGACCCCTTTGCAGCAGAACAACCTGGAGGCATTTGCTTTTCAGAGATTCTCTTTTCAAATGAAAGTGTTTTAAATGAGTTTGCCTTTCACACCCTGGGGACTTCAATGGGAGGGGCCTGGCTCTCTCCTGTTTTGCCACCAGAGAATTTCTTCTATCATTCTTTTATTGGAGCTTACCTCAACAACAATTATGGCCTCCTTGCCCAAACTGGCCCTATCTGCAGTAACCTTAAACAAACCAGGGCTTTTTTTCCCCACTTTAAACTGCACATTTTTCAAAGTTTTTTTTTTTTTTTCTGTGTTTTTGCTTCATCTTTTCTTCATAAATCTGGCTAAATGCAGGAAGCAACAGCCAACATACAACCTCAACATTATGCCACCTTTGTGATATTTCCTCTGCCAAGTTAATGAGTACCTTACTTTTAAATTCAGCTTCATTTAAATCTTTAGGACATGGATAAACCACAGACAAGCTCTTTGCTAGAATGTAACACAGATATGCCCTCCATTCTAATGCCAAGCAGAGTCCTCATTTGCCTTTGAAGCACTTTGAGCCTTGTCCACATTTCTAATGGCCATGGCATTCTGATCTTCCTTGCCCCCATCAGAACTGCCCCTCTTGTTCTGTTCACAACATTCCAGGGCTTCTCTTGACCACATCTCCAAACTCTTCCAAATTCCTTCTGCATTTAAGTTCCAGTGGCCTATGAACCAGATGGTCAAGTTGCCACACAGCAACGACCGCACCCTCTGGTACCAATTCTCTCTACTAGCCAGTGCATTGTTGTGACAGAGAAACCAGCCAAGACAAACGTATTGAGGGAGAGATTTATTGGGAGCTCATGGTTAGAGGATTTCCACCCATTGGGGCGGGACAGCATGGCAGATGACCTCATGGCATGGCAAATCAGAAACAGAGATAGTGACCAGGCCGTGGGTCTGGGTAAGAACCTCAAAGGCCTGCCTCCAGTGACTTGCTTCCAATAAGCTGGAACCCACCTCCAAAATTTCCATGACCTCCACAGAAAGCACCAACAGCTGGGGACCAAACATTCGAACACATGACCTTTGGAGGATATTTTAGATTTGAATTATAACAATTGGGTTGATGTCGGTTCCTTCCTGGACTGTAGGATTCAGGGCAGAAAGCCTTCCACTCGGGGCCTAGAGTGCATCTGCTGGCTGCCCTCAGGAATGGTTTGCTGAATGGATGAGGCCTTCCTCAAGGCGAGGTCTTGCCTGGGGAGTTGGCTGACTCTCTGGGGTGTCTTGGAGCTCGGGGTTGGCTGGTGCCGTGTTCACTCTCATGTCTTGTTTAAAAATGTAGAAAATGTAGAAAATGAGGCCTCAGTTATCTGGAGAGAGTCCTGCAAAGAGATTTTGTTCTTTCCGTTGCTGCCGATTGACCGCCGCTTGCACCCACGGCCTATCTGCCGGAACACGGGGGCCATTGAACTTCACAACTGAGAAAGTAAACGTCTCCGTGGAAGTAGCAGCTTAATTGGTTGAACTTTACCATGGGTCCTCCTAGAGAGGTCTTGGAATCAGAAACCGCTTCCTTTCAGGTCCTCAGGGTGGGGCTGGTGTGACTGCTCAGCCTGCCATATTCCTATTCTCCCTATCTGGCAGTGTGGACTCCTCCCTTAGCTTCTGCATGAGCGTGTGTATGTCAGCGTGCACACAGGTGCGTCTGTGCGTGTGTCTGTGTGCATGGGCTTGACTGGGCGTCTCTGTTCTTTGAGTGTGACTGTGTGGGGATGTGTGTATCTGTATGCAAGTGTGAGTATATTCTTGTGTGTGTTGGGTGTGACTGTATGTGTCTATGTAGGGGTGTCTGTATGTCCATGGGCACACATATATACATACATGGGACTGTGTGCCTCTGTGTACATACATGGACCATAGGCCACTGGAACTTAAATGCAGAAGGGATTTGGAAGAGTTTGGAGATGTGGGCAAGAGAAGCCCTGGAATGTTGTGAACGGAACTTGACTGTGTATTGGTGGGAGTGTGTGTGTGTAAGGGAGTGAGTGATGTGTGTCTGTGGGTGAATGTGTACCAGCATGTGCATGTGTCTGTCTGTGCACACGTGAATGTGCTTGTTGGTGGGTGCGACTGTGTGGTCTGTGTGTAGGGGTGTAACTAACTATGTGTGTCCATCTATATGTATGGATGTGTTCACGTGAGACTGTGTTTGAGGGCGTGTGTGCCTCCGTGAGAGTGCACCTCTGTGTGTGCCCATGTGGGCTCGAGTGACCTCCCATCCTCACCCTGTCCCCACAGCCCAGGCCCCACCCAGGGGAGGCCATGGCGGCCGGGGTGCTCCATCTCCCCACATGTTGATATTATCACTTTGGCTTCCCAAGTCTGGCAGGAGACTCGGAATTAAACACAGACGCTCTGGTGCCAAAACAAAATCATGAAAAGATTTGAAGCCCCCGTTCCCTAAACTTGCAGCCTATCAAACTGGGAACAAGCCTGGCTTTGTTTTATTTCCTGCACTGAAGGGGAGTAGAACCGTCTGGAGCCACGTTGGTTCTGATAGAAGAGCTGACTCGAAGCCAGGGAATGTAAAATTGCTGAAACCCAAAGCAGAATGGAGACAGCGAGATGTGAAGAGGAGGGGCAAAGTGTACTCGAGAGGGGGAGAGCCCTCCTGACCCCGTGTCAGGAATGAGGAAAAGGCAGCTTCGTTTTTGAGAAATACAGAAGCTCAAAAAAGAGAAGGCGACGGTGCCCCGGGGAGGGCAGGCAGGTGGAGGCAGGCCCTTCTCTGAGCTGGCTTTTCCTGGATCTGAGGCCAGCTCAGGGGCTGGGAGTTGGTGGCTATAAAGGACTAGGGACATAGGAATAGGGTCCTGTGGTAAAGGTTCTCATGTCCCACTCCTAATCTCTTGGCAGGGAAATAGGGCCCAGCCGGGAGCCACTGTCTGATGTTGCAGATGCCTGGGGCCCAGCAGCCGCACTTGCTCCCTGACAGAGGGGCTGAGGCTCCGTGGTCGCTGCACAGGAAGGCACTGAGGGGAGGGAGAGCAACCTGCAGCTGGGGTCTCCATGCTGTCTCTCTACTCCAGCTTGCTGTCTCCCTACTTCACCTTCTGAAAACAAGTTTTCATTTTATTTGGAGCTTCTGGTCTTGTATTGGCCTTGCCTGCATTTCCTGTTTTTTTTTTTTAATTTTATTATTATTATTATTATTATTATTATTATTATTAGTAGTAGTAGTAGTAGTAGTAGTAGTAGTAGTAGTACTGGGGGTTGAACACAGGGCCTTGTGCCTGCTTGCTTTGCAAGTCCTGGACCACTGAGCTTCACCCCCAGCCCATTTGTTTTTTTTACTTTTTTGAGACACGGTCTCACTAAGTTATGTAGACTGCCTCTGGTCTTCAACTTGTGATCCGCCTGCCTCTGCCTCCCCAGGTGTTGGGATTATAGGCATGCGCCACCACACCCAGCTATTTTATTATTATTATTAATATGCAGTAGTGCTGGGTACAGTGCTGCCAACCAGGTTATGTCTGCACTAGTTTTGAGCCCTTCCTCCCCCCATCCACCTCGAGGGGCTGGCCTCCAGGTCTGTTGTGACTCTGAAGAAGAAAGATTTGTAGAAGGACCACGGTCGGCCATAGAAGGAGGGGAATCCAGGGGTGGAGGGCTGGTGGACAGAACTCTGCCACTGCCAAGGACGGCCGTCCTCTCTCACCGAGCCCAGAGTTTGGCAGAATTTGAAAGGCTCAACGCAGCCCCTCGGAGTGTGGAGGGTGACACTGCTGCCGTGTCCTGAGCCCGTGTGGGGCCCAGCACCTGGCTTTGCTCTTGGACTGGCCCACTGCCTGGATCTCCCAGGGTCACCAGGCAGGCCACGGAGCTTCCTCCCTCTACTCCATTTAGTCCTCAGTGCTCAGTAACTCCTGCAATTGTCACATCTGCTGATCAAGGACAAAGGGACCCTTCCGTGGTATGAACAGTTGCAGGTTGTGGTTTCTTCTGCCAGTGACCTCTTCTGCCACTAATTTCATCATGGTAGACTAGTCCACAGCTGCTAAAGCCAAATTGCTAAACATCTCAGGTTCGAATGATAACTCCTCTCTGTTACCTGCTGTCAAGGAAATGTTGGATTATGGTTTTCCTTCCTTGGGGCTTGTGAAATCAACTGGGGTGCATTCACACAGTGGAACACAATGGCTGCTAAAAAGAATGTGGCAAATCTATATAAAGGAAAGGTATCTGCTATGCCATTCTTTATTTCTTTATTTTGTTAAGTGAAAAAAGTTAACTGAAGGTGAACCTGGCTTGTTTTATTTCATTTTTATTACATAATGAACACAGTGTCTGGACAGCCACATACCAAGTTGTTCATAATAGTTATCTTAGGGGAGCAGAGCTTAGGAACTTGTACTTTTTACTTTATAAATCTCTGCTTTCTGTGTCTGTCTCTGTGTCTCATCAACATGAATAATATTTTTTTAAAAAATAAAATAGTCTCTTATTAATACGGAGGTAGATAACAGGTCAGTCCAAGATGGCAGGGTCTCATGGTGAGGCCCTATTTTTGGATGAAAAAAAAAAAGGGTGGGGGGGGGAGCATAGGGGAGGGTAAGGGGGAACTTATATGTATAATGTACAACAAAATGCATATATGGAAATGTCACAATGAAAAGCATGTCAAAATGAATCACATTAAGATGTACATTAAAAATTTCCAATTAAAAAAAAAACAAACATGAGGCCCTTGGCTTTCTTTTTAACCAATGATGTTTAATCTTTTTGTGCCTTGGGCCCTATTGACACGCTGGTGAAGTATTTGGATACCTTCTTAGAATAATGCCTTAAATGCATAAAATAAAATATATAGAATTATTAAGGAAGCCAAACGTATTGGAAAGAGTCTCATCACACTATATTTTTAAATTGTGGCATAGTAATACCTGTGCTTCTTAAAGCATGAAAAGACAAGATTTAACTGCAGGTTTAGTAACTACTATAAAATCTATAATTGAGCTGGGTTTAGCTCAGTTGGTAGATTGCTGCTCCATGCTTTGAGAACCCAGGTTCGATTCCCAGCACCACAAAAATGGAGAAGGATGTGGCAATCCACTTTTGAAACAATCCTGGAAACAATCAGCCATTGAAAATCCTATGAGGGTCTCTATGAGTTGAACCAGACTCCACAGCACCTAACAACAACAACAACAACAACAACAACAACAACAACAACAATAATCTATAATTAGCAGTCAACAGCAGTGACATTTTGAGATATCTGCAACAACTGAATATTACATGAAAATAGCTTTGATTTCTTTTCCCTCCTTCCTTCCTTCCTTTCTTTCTTTCTTTCTTTCTTTCTTTCTTTCTTTCTTTCTTTCTTCTGTTTGGCAAAGTCAGGTGCACTAATCCTACTATAGCATGACACCTGCCTTCTTAAATGAAGGAAGTGGTAAATGACAGCTAGGGATGGTGAAAATGAAGATGTAATTTCCCATCCATCACAGACCCCTCTTTGAATTTCCCAGCTGAAGAATGAATGCTTCTAACTAGCTGAGAGACACTGAAAACTATTCTTCCCACCCTCGTAATCTCCGTCACCCCACCAATAAAATGAGGGACTTTGGGATGGCAAATGGGCATCATTCTTCCTGACAACTGTAATTGGTTAGTAATAACTTAGAAAGGCCCACTGGAAATGTTTCTGAGGTCATCTGTGAGCCCAGATAGAAAGGTTGCTGTCAAGGGTTGGTGATGTCTGCAATGAGCAGTAGACTGAAGAAAAGAGAGAGGTTGGTTGATTTGTTGGTAGATGCTGTCAAGTCAGGTCCAACTCACAGCAACCCTCATAGTGTTTTCAATGGCTGACTGTTTCAGGGTTGCCTTGGGAGTGGATTATCAGGTCCTCCCATTTTTGCAGTGCTGGGAATCGAACCCAGGACCTCAGAGACTGCAGAGCTGCGCTCTACCACCTGAGCTAAATCCCAGCCCTGAGGAGAGAGGTACAGGCACGAATTTCTACTCCTGAACTGTATGAACCTATGGCCTCATCCAGCTCTGATAGTCTAATAAGTCTGAAATTCATTACTTTCTCCTGACTCCAATTAAAAATACCTCTTGTCCAACAACACTAACAATAGCACAAGGTTTGTTAGCCTTTCGCTAGGTTGGGGGGTGGGGTTGGGCACGTGCGTGGCTGTGCTTATGTGTGCATGCGTGCATGCATGTGTGTGGCATTGGCACCAGCACTACTCCACCCAGGTGGACCATGTCTTTTGATGGAGTTTTCATTGGATGGACTTGGAAGCATTACCTCCAGCGTCCCAGTGATAAAATGCTTACTGGGAACAGATTGTCTGGAAAGAAAAAAAGAATTAGTAAACACAGTGCTACAAATGAGCCATCTGGAGATTTATTTACATGAGAAAAAAAGGAAAGCCTTGGCATTTTCATGCTGGGGTTTGTTTCTCTTGCAAGTAGCCACAGGGGTGTATTTGTCTTGAGCACACATTGAGCTCTTTGGTAGGGACCTCTGAAAGCATGAAAAAGAAAAGCTTGCAACAATGCTCATTTGATTGGTTCTTTGGAGAACGGGAAAGAGGAGGAGGGAGAGAGGGACAGCACAGAGTTTTCTGAATGATTCATAACCTAAAATTTAACTATTTCAAAATAGTTACAATGCTGTCAAGATCTGGTTTTGAAATTGTTTATTATCCCCAAAGTGCCAGATGAGAGCGATTTTCCTAGGATAAGGTCAAATTTGGAGGCATGAAGCCATCATGCACATGGTGGGCAGCAGAGTAATGCTGAGGGGCCAAACCTTGGCACAGTTTGACTAGCAGCGGAAGCCGTGACCAACTGACCCCCAGAGGCCCCTCCTTGGATGTCAGACTAGCGCTGCAGAACCATGTAGCTCCCTGGGTTGTTGTTGTTGTTGTTAGGTGCCATGGAGTCGTGTCCGACTCATGTTGTTGTTGTTGTTAGGTGCCGTCGAGTCAGTATCCGACTCATAGCAACCCTCTGTACAACAGGGGAAACACTATTGTCAGTGCTTTTCTGCTGTCCATAGGGTTTTCAATGGCAGATTGACTTTTGGGAGTGAGTTGCCAGGTCCTTCTCCCAAGCCTACAGCTTCTGGTGTTCCCAGGCGGTCTCCAATCCAGGTACTAACCAGGCCCGACCCTGCTTAGCTTCCGATATCTGACGGGATCGGATGCCACAGGGCTATGGCTGCAGGCATCTGACTCATCGTGACCCTTATAGGATTTTCAATGGCTGATTATTTCGGGATTGCCTTGGGAGTGGATTGTCACACCCTTCTCCCATTTTTGCAGTGCTGCGAATTGAACTCTGGACCTCAGAGACTGCAGAGTGGTGCTCTACCAACTGAGCTAAATCCCAGCCCCATAGCTCCCTGTAGTTTGTCTCTTTTTCCTCCTTCCCTGAGGAAGTGCATGTTGAAATAGTCCTGTCTTCTGGCCGCTTATCCCGCCTGCCTTGCACTGTTACCAAGCCCCAGGGAGTGTTTGCTGGGGTGCTGTGTGGAGCAGAGTCAAGAAAGTAGGGGCAGGGCTGGTCCTGCAGGTGTGTGAGGCCCCCCAGCTCGCACCTGGGTTTTCTCTCCATCCTGTGCTGGAGGATGCCACTGAGGTCCAGGCTCCACTGCTGGCCACACCTGGGTGAAAATAGCCCCAGTGTGTCTGGGCAGGCCCCGCGTAGCGGATAAAATGCTAATTAATAAGACAGCAGTTGGCCTGACTTTACAGAAAGATAGCTTTCTGCTCCGGGACTGGGCTGGGCTGGAAAGTATCTTACATGTTTGTTCTGGAAATTGTATAGCTCAGGGCAGCCCGTCTTTATGGGGGCAAGAAGAGGCAGGACTGGAAGGCTGAGCTGCTTGGCTGCCTGTGGCCCCTGGAGTCAGGAAGAACTGCGAAGAGGGCAGGAAGGGAAGTCTGAAGAGCCAAGGGAGCTGGGAGGCACCCAGCAATTCAGAGCCATCAGCATGGAAGATAATTACCTGCTGACAGGTCTCTGATGTGTACCTGGAAGACAGTGACATATGGGCTCAGGTTAGCTGTGCCTTTGCAGGCCACCTTAGAAGCATATGGCATATGCCACACTCTGTACCCAGGCAGGAGGGGGAAGGGCTCAGAAGTAAACACTGCATTAGGAGCAAACCTGCAACCAAGCCTGATCCTTTAGAGAAAAAAAGAAATGAAATAGGGAAAGCTTCTGGAAGACGTAGACCAAGGCCATGATCTGCATCAAGTGCGTGACCTGGAGATGTTTCCCAAGGGTCTGTGAAGGAGTCCATGATGAACTGACCAACCTCAGAAAGGAATTACAAAAAGAAAAACAGCTACCTAGATGGCAAAGCCTTGGACAGGCCCCGAGGCTGAAGCACACAATGGCCTGGTGCACTGTAGGACCTGACTGGGGACCCATTTTCTACATGGGCACCCTGGGGGTAAGAGAGAGGAAGTGGACTAAGACTATGCAGCTGGTGAGAGAGGGAGAGGGAGAGGGAGAGGGAGAGGGAGAGGGATAAGGAGAGAGAGCGAGAGCTGGAATTTACATGGACACAGCCCTATTTCAAAGTCTGACTTCTTGTTGCTGTTAGGTGCCCTCGAGTTGAGTCTGACTCATAGTGACCCTATGTACAGCAGATTGAAACACTTACCAATTCTGTGCCAGGCACACAATGATCTTATTTATGTTTAAACCCATTGTTGTTGTTGTTGTTAGGTGCTGTCGAGTCGGTATCCGACTCATAGCGAGTTTTCAATGGCTGACTGTTTCGGGATTGCCTTGGGAGTGGATTGCCAGGTCCTTCTCCCATTTTTGTGGTGCTGGGAATTGAACTCGGGACCTCAGAGACTGTAGCACAGCACTCTACCAACTGAACTAAATCCCAGACCTCTAAACCCATTAGCTGCTGCTTAAGCAAAAGTGAGCTTCATCCTATGGGAATGATGAACAAGAGGCGGAATGAGGCAGAGGGAGGGGGAGAAGACCTGAGCTCATGCACCAGAGGACTGCACAGCACTGGGTGCATCGCCATGTCTATATGCTGTTCCTAATGCCGTCCTTAGTACTGTTAAGGTGTGTCACTCCCAATGTGTGGGCTGGAAATAATAAAGCAGCAGCATTTTGCATTTTGTTTCTGAAACTTTCAACTTATTTATGGGGATCTGAAAGTGACTTTAGGTTACCATGAAATTTGACGGCTTCCTGGCTCAGTGATTCCAAATATGATAGATTTACTCATAATGTCAAAAAATTCAGCAGGGCCTCACAGACCGGGGTTGTGTATTGGTATCAAATGTCGATGACATGCTCAAGGCCAGGAAGCTATTTTAAATTAGGAAATGCTTTTAAGTGACTTTGTTTGTCAGGACCTCATTTACGCGTATTTGAACACGGTCACATATGCAAGGTGGAGACAGCATGACTACTTATGACAGACGCCATGTCTCCTGAGCGAGTAGTCACATAGGTCCCCAGAGGCTGACAGCAACTACTTCAGGTGTGCTTCAATGCTTCTTTCCAAGTAGCACGAAGGTGCTGTCTCCTTGGCATCAAATGGACCTGTTGCTTTCCTGTGTAATCTAACATTTGACCACACATCCAGAAGGACAGGTTTAAGAACAAAGTTAAGCCCAAGGAAATGGCGTTCTAATTTGAATAGTAAGGATGTCAGGCCAAGAATGTGTCTCTCAGGGGAAGTAATGGCTGCGACTTGTTCCATCAAAGCCATTGTAGGAAACTTGGTTTCAGAGCCACGTGGGTGGAGATGTGGGTTCAGGGCCCCATTTCCCACTTTTAAGTCCCGCTGTTGAGGGCCTCCCTTGGTTTCCATGACAGCAGTGGGGGGTCAGGGGGAGGTGCAAGGAAGCCTGCAGCTCTACTAGAGTCGGAAGGGTGCGTTCACCCTGCCACCCACCCCAAAGCACCGCTGGAGTTGCTTTATTCCCTCTTATGCTTTCAGTCTGGACTCCAGAGCACCAGATTCCACAGGCACTTGGTAGTGTTTATCTGATTTTTCTCAGGGACCGAAATCGTGTAAGGCATTGCTGATGGAAATGGAAGGTAATGTAATACCGATATTATGCTACTTTTCCATGGGGGCCCATAACTGAGAATCATGCTTATTATCCATTCACCTTTTTCTCTTTCCAAAGTTGGCAAAAGTTAACCAGCCAGACCCAATTTGTGTGCTCTGTCATCATTTGAGAACCGGTGCTGGAATTTTCTAACATTCCTGCTATTTTCAACTTGAGAGCCAGATAGATTTCTTTTTTTTTCTCCTAGAAATAACTCAGACCTTCACCGTGCAGATACAAACAGGCAATGTTATGACTTCATAGGTTCTGACACATGGAGCCTGCCCACGGAAGGCAAAGGTGTTAGTGATTTCTTCTCACCTCTGCTATTATAGGAACTTGAATGAGATTACATTAAGAGTAGCAATTCTGTCTTCCATTGTAAGGACAATATCGCACATTTTGCTAAGCTTTTGGACATATTGCAAGTGGCAAAGACTCAACAATAATTGTGAGTAGAATCTTGTAGGCTTACAGTTCCAACTTGTTTTGGGGCTCAACTTTTGGAAGACAGCCTATAAAAATAGCAATTTACAGGAAAAAAAAAAAAAGAGTAGGTCCTGAGGCATTTGGTTGGGGCAGACATTAGTTCCATTTAGGGCTCAAACCAGCCCACAGGTAATTGTAGGTCTCTTGCATTAGCTTGTGGGAACAGTGAAAGCATGTAATTCGAGCTAATCTGATGGGCACATGAACGAGGGACTCGGTGCCAAGTGAGACCATGAAACAAAAGGACACATGTGTTTTCAGAGAAGAAAAAACCCCAAACCCAGCAAGACATAGATTCGACGGCTGGATATGTGACTCTCTGGGGACTCTTTAGAAAGCTTGTCATTTTAGAAAAGTGAAGGTACAGTGGGGCAACCCTTGCAATCTTGTGCCTCTTAGTTACCTGGGAAGTAAGGCATGTTGCCTGGACTATTTGGGGGGCAGCCTTCAGAGGTGGTTTATTTCAACTGATTCTCCAGGCTTTCTTTAGAAAAGATCTTAGCGCCCACTCTGTCTGATTCATTGGAACCAGTCGGGCTCCACCCTGTCGATTCTGATTGAACTGGTTAGGAGTGGGGCTCAGGAATCCTGTGATGTGAAAGTCCCCCCAGAGGATTGCAATTTGATGGCTGTAGTTAGGATTAAGAACTCTGAGAGCCGAACATGGTGGCGCACACCTGTAATCCCCGCAGTTGGGAGGCTGAGGCAGGAGGATTGTAGAGTTTGAGGCCAGCCTGGACAACTTAGTGAGACCCTGTCTTGAAATAAAATTTAAAAACAGGCTGGCGATGTAGCTCAGTGGTAGAGCACTTGCCTAGTGTGTGTTGGGCCCTGAGTTCACTACCTAGTAGCATAAAACAAACAAACTACACACAAGAACTCCCAATCTAGTAGCTGATACAACTTGAGGCAGGTGAGCTGATGCTTGATGTCCATAGTTTAAACTAAGACAGAAATGACACAAGACCAACTGCAGAGATGGAAGAGGATATTTGGCACTTTGTAATTGAAAACCCTATAAGGGTTGGTATGAGTCGGATACTGACTCCACAGCACCTAACAACAACAACAACAATGATGCTGTCTACCCCGTCATCATCGTAGATCTGGGGTTTCTGGGAAACAATGCACTGGTATTTTTTTTTAATTAATTAGTTGTTATTATTATTACTACTACTACTACTACTACTATTATTATTATTATTTTGCAATACTGGGGGTTGAACCCAGGGCCTCACACTTTCATGTTTTTCAAGTGATGTACCACTGAGCTGCACCCCCAGGCCATTTTTTACTTTTTGAGACAGGCTCTTGCTAAATTATGCAGACTGCCTGTGGTCTCAAACTTGCCATCCTCCTGCCTCTACCTCCTAACTGCTGGGATTATAGGTGTGCACTACCGCGCCCAGCTACTGGTGGTTTTGCAGTTGCCACCAGATGAAGTGGAAATGTCACGGGGAAAGCTTGCAGTCCACGTCTGGAGTTCAGGAGGCAGGAGGAGCCTCTCCTGTCACTCCTATTGTCCAGAAAATTAACTTCATTGCTAAGTTCATGGAAAATCACAGTGTGACTCTCAGCTAAAGCCTGGTGTTTCCCCATTCTTGCCTAGGGTCTCTAATGGCTTTGACATAAATAGCAAAAGTTACAGTGTAGTTGGTGGTGACAGTGCATGGTGATTAATCAATGGAATTGTTTCTCATAAAATTTGTATGGCAACAGAGTTTTCTGAAGACTATGTGGTAACATTTCAGCAATTTGGGAACATGGAGGAGGGAAAAAAAACAGGAATAGGCTCACCATACTAGCAGAGTGATTTGTACTTTGTTATAGTTCCTTCTAGTCCTTTTCTATACGATACATTTGCTTGCATAATTATTCTGTTGTTGTTGTTAGGTGCTTTCCAGTCGGTGTCCAACTCACAGCAACCCTATATAGAACAGGTGAAACGGTATTGCTAGTGCTTCTCTGTTATTCATAGGGTTTTCAATGGTGGATTGTTTTTTGGGAGTGGGCTGCCGGGTCCTTCTCCAGAGCCTACAGCCCTCGGTGTTCCCAGGTGATCTTCCATCCAAGTACTAACCAGGTCTGACCCTGCTTAGCTTCTGAGATCTGACAGGATCGGACACCACAGTGGTACAGCTGGAGGCAATTATTATAATGTATATATGTTGTTATCCTCTCCCTCATATTTCATAAGTTAGAGCATATATAATAAGTTAGCCTTTATGGAAACATAACAGTCCATCAAAAGGATATACCATAATTTAATTAACCAATTCCTATTGTTGCATGTTGAGGTTGTCTCCAGGCTTTTGCTGCTATAAATCATGCTGCTGTGGTTTGCTTTTCTTTAGGATAAATTTCTAAAAACAGGATCACTGAGCCAAAGGACATGAACATTTTTTATGGCTCTTGATGCATATTATTTTTATTGGATTTGACTTGATTGTGTGAATTTTTCTAAGTTTTTGTTGTGGTTGTTGTGGTTGTTGCTTTCTTTCTTTCTTTCTTTTTTAATTCTTTGGTAATGACCTTACATTGCCACCTCTGGTTTCCAACAATGACCTCTGCAGCCAAGGTGTTGGACACATAGAGGGCCATTACAACTCTCTGATTCCTTCAGTCATATCTTTCTGAGAAAAATATTCTTTGTGGCTAAAAACATCCTTGCCTAGTCCTTGCTTGAGAGAGATTTATAGCTTGGAAAATCTGACTACAATCTCTGCAGCCATTTTTCAACTGAGAGTGGAAAAAAAAAACCCCCGACATTTCACACTTGAAAAGCAATTTGGAGTTTATTTTTGGTTCTTTGATAATTCTAGGAGACTTTGAAATACTTAAAGTCTCATGGCTTCACAAGAGAAGAATCATCCCAAGGTGAGCCATTTAAGGAATGGTACTTAGAATTTGGAGCCAACATTATAGAAGACAGAAGTTAATGGTACTAGTGTCTCTATAAAAAGACTTCTTAGTATTTTGTTGCTATTGTTGCAATATTTGGTGTTTCCTATTAGGCCTTAAGGGGCTGGGATTTAGCTCAGTTGGTAGAGCGCTGCGCTGCAGTCTCTGAGGTCCCGAGTTCAATTCCCAGCACCGCATAAATGAGAGAAAGACCTGGCAATCCACTCCCAAGGCAATCCCGAAGCGACCCTATGAGGGTCGCTATGAGTTGGATACCGACTCGACGGCACCTAACAACAACAACAACATTAGGCCTTAAAGCGGCATAATTGGTTCTATTTTGTTGGGTGGATTCTGGTAAATATGTTTACAGTTCTCATTTCGGTACAAGGACATAACATATTTAAAGAAGTAAAGTTAAAAATTGATGTTAGGTGTGGTGCTGAACTTAAGTATGAGGAAGTAGAGACGTGAATTATATTTGGAGAAAATTGTTATTATTCTTATTTCTTGGACTTTGTGGATTTTTTAATTGTTAGAATTAACTCATATAAATTGTACAAATGAGTGGGTTTCACTGCAACATTTTCATGCATGCATATTATGATTTAATCAATTCCACCCTTGCTACTATTTTTTTTTTCTTGCGGTCCTGGGGGTTGAACCCAGGGCCTTGTGCCTGCATGCTTTTCAAGTGCTAGACCACTGAGCTGTGCCCCCAGCCCTTTTTTTTTTTCTTTTACTTTTTTGAGACAGGGTCTCGCTAAATTACGCAGACTGTCTCTGGTCTTGAACTTGTGATCCTCCCACCTCCTGAGCCACTGGGATTACAGGGGTGTGCCACCGTGCCTGGTGCTACTACTCTTTTGTACCCTCCCCTCTCCTTTCTTCTCTCATTTCCTTCTCCTTCCCTAAGAGTCCCTTTTGGGAAAATTATTCATACTTGAACCCATTTTGGGGGGGGACATGTCCTATAAATGGGATCATACAGCAGGTAGCTTTTGGTAACTGGCTTCTTTCATGTAACATTATGTTTCTGAGGTTCCTGTATCAAGTTTTTGCAGCATGTATCGGATCTTTGTTCCTTTTTAATAGCTAAATATTACTCCATTACGTACATACGCCACACTTTATTTATCCACTCATTAGTTGATGGACATTTGGGCTGCATCCATTTTTTGGCGCCTATGAATAATGCTTCTATGCATATTCACATAGGAGTCTTGGATGGGTATATGTTTTCATTTCCCTTGGATATATATGTAGGGCTGGAATTACTGAGTCATAGGGTAACTCTATGTGTAGTGTTTCAGAAACTGCCAGTGTGCTTTTGTGGCTGGCACCCAGGGATGGATGAGGTCACATTAGGTTGCAAGTGTCAGCTTGGGTGGAGGGAAATTTCTTACCAAGCCAGGGGTAAGAAAGTGAGCTAGTGGGGGAGCTCCTCAGTCCCAGAAAAGTTGAACTGACTTCCTATCATAAACAGGTTCATTTCAGTACTCTCTTCCTCTACCATTTTAAGAATCTTTATGTAGTTGTGAAAACTGTAGGGGGACATTATGTCTGAAAGTTTTGATGCGATTCATGTATGATTCTTCCTGTAATTCTAAATGTTTGCTTTGCTCTTTGTTGTTGTTAGGTGCTGTTGAGTCGGTGTCCAACTCATAGTGACCCTATGTACAACAGGTGAAACAGTATTGCTATTTAGGAATTAGTTTTTGCATTGGAAGGCAAATATCACACCCCGAACGCTTTCTTAATAAATATCCCATGGAACTTTCTAACAAAAACATTTCTGTGCCTCCCTTTGGTTGAATATACTAATGTTGATGCCTTGAGACCCTATGAGGAGAACAAACAGTTCACCAAGTGTTTGAACCGTCCCTGAATCTGAAGGGAATCTGATGATGCCAAGACAATGGTTTATTTTAAGCAAAATCCTTTTAATAGCATGGGAGGAAGTATTTGGGGAACATTTCTGCAATGAACATTTACTAAGTTGGAGAAGATATACCATAAGGATGTGACTGTTACTTTTAGATGCTTAGTGTTTTACTTTTTAACTTTCAAACATGAATATCTCAGGAATTTGATCTTAACCTCATTATGAAATCTAGAATGGTTCATTTCTATGAGTGCTGGTCATGAAGATCTATGTTCCTCCTTTTTGGTAGAAAGATGATATTAGCTGGTGTAATTATATCCCTAGGTGGCATTAACCACAGAATTGAAGGTTTGGCTTCCTTCTGGCAAACAAGCCTGGGGTTTTGACTTGACGCTGGGTAAGGCTCAGTTGTATAATCACGCTGCATGGGAGGGTGGAAATGAGAGTGTAGGGCTGCTGATTTGTATTCCATGAGCTGAGTTTTCCCGTGCCAGCCCAGAAAAATCTTACTATTGCTGAAGTGTTCAGTTTTTCTGTGGCTTCTACAGACCCTGTAAGTGATCCGGGAGGCAGATTTTTGGTACATTCCAGCACAAGGTCTAATTATGGACATAATGACTGCTGAACATTTAAAGCAAAAGCCCACATACTCAACTTAGACCTTGTTTTTAAATGAAAAGGTCAGTAACCCAGTGTCAACGGTTTTAGACAGCACGGGTTGTAACTCTACAAAATAATCAAAGGCAGCAAGAAAAAACAAACCCCCGGCCATTCCGTTGCTTATAAGCAAAGGAACCCAGTTGTCTTGCGTGTTGTAACTGACATGATTTGACATGCTCATTTTTTTCTGAGTCTTTGGGTTTTGAGTAATTGCTTCTTGCAGAAAGCCTGTATTTTCTGTACTCTGTGGTTACCAAGCTGTACTTGACTTTTAAAAGAGAGTCAAAGGAACGTATCCTTGTGAGAAATTGCTGCTTTGTGGAGTACAAATGAGAGGGTTCACGATCTTTGAAGCCAGGAAGGCCAAATCTGGCTTAGACACTCCTCTGCCAGGCTGTGTTTTATGCTCTTCGATGCTTTACTAAATGGAACCGTCCTTTTGTTGGAAATGAAAAAAGAGGAGCTAGGGGAGAGGCAGGCTTTTGATAATGATTTCTCCCATCTGGTTCAGAGAGCGGGGACGTCTTGGCTCTTCAGCTCAGAAGGAGGCAGAACGGCAGATTGCTCGGGCCCTCCCTAGGCCAGGGGTTCTCAACTGGGGGCCATTCCTCCCCCAGGGGACACTTGGCAATGCCTGGAGACATCTTTCATCGTCACAACTGGAGGGAGTACTAGTGGCATTTAGTGGGTGGAGGGCAGAGAGGCTGCTGAGCGTCCCCCAAAAGCACGGCCAGCCCTCCCCCCAGAGTGCTATGGGGCAGCAGTGTGGATCTGGAGGGACCATCTTGTCATACCAGGTGTGAACTTTCCTGCTCCGCGGTCCACAGAGAGGTGGCGGGCAGGGAGGAAAGCCAGAGTCTCTCATCCAGCAAAATGTTCCCTCCTGTGGCACCTCGTTCCCCGGCGCTGCCCCTCCAGGGTACATCGGAATAACGAGGAACACAAAGCAAGCAAGCTTCCTACCTGCAGGAGAGGTGTGGACAGAGCCAGTGGAGACCCCGAGGCTCCTGTCACGTAACTGCAGCTGCTTCTTGCTCTGCTCGGCGCGTTGCTGGCGAGCAAGACGCTGCAGGCCTGGGCTCATTTTCTTCCTGTCTCCATCAAATCTCTCATGAAATGTTTTTGCCCCGGGTGAACTTTCTTCTTGGTGGTTAAAAGCGTGTGTTTGGGGGGAGGAATTATTCTGTAAGCCTTACCTTTCTCAGAAGGGAAACACTAACAAACAGGTTAGGACGTGATCCAAAGTCACCACAACCTCTGTTCTGTTTGGAACCTCGCTGACATGTGAGACCGTTTTTTTACTTTCTTAGCCATGTCTGCGGGGACATGGAATCACTCTTTACATTTTCTAGAGCGTCCATGTTTTGGGATTCCGGGGGCTGACCTCTGCATATGAACGAAAAAGCACGGCTAGGCGGTCACTCCACTGCGTCTGGGCCCCCACCCATCCTATGAGCCCCATTGATTCCTAGGATCACTTCAGGCAGGAGAAAAGTACAGGAAACTCCTTCAAGCTAACACACCTGTGACTGTAGCTCACACCCTCTTCTGGTTTTTCATGACAGACGTAGAGAGAGGGACACAAGCTAAAATGGTGATTGTCCACCATGGTTGTTTCAGAAATGGCTAAGTGGGGTAGGGTGGGGTGAGAAGTCTTGGGACCTAGACATCTTCATTCCTTAACGTACCCAAATCAGGCTAACCCTGTTATTGTTGTTAGGTGCCGTCAAGTCAGGTCCGAACCCTAGCAACCCTCATAGAATTTTCAATGGCTGATGGTTTGGGGATTGTTTCCAGGAGTGGACTGCCACATCCTTTCCCCATTTTTGCAGTGCTGGGGATTGAACCCGGGTCCTCAGAAAGTGCAGAGCAGCGCTCTACCACCTGAGCCCCAGCACTTTCATTAGCAGCAAATATTTATTTCGCTACCCATTGCTAGTCACTATGAAGAACAGGAAAGTGAATTAAATGCATTTTCTGCCCTGTGCTGTGTTACATGTATCTCATTTAACTTCCAGAACAACACTGTGAGTGGAGAACTATTATGGTCTTTGTTCTGCAGATGAAGAAACACAGGCAAATGAAATCACATAATCTGTCAAAAGTTACAGGACTCTAGTCACTATGTCAGGATTTGAACTTGCCAGATACTTTCACAATTTCTAGATTCTTCCATAGAGGAGAAGTTTCACAAATGTGCCCTGGGCTGGAATACACAAAGTGAAGGCACGTGTATGTATGCATTTAATGTTTCATGGCTCAAAGGCATGTGCTCAGCAAACCAGCCTTTCTTGGGGCTCCGGATTTTGTGTGAAATTGGCTGAGGAGGCCTTGCCATCCACCAGCAGATTCCGTGATGTCTCTAGACTGCAGCCACATCTTGCTCAATGAGCAATTCTGATGTGTAAGAATTTTCCATCTTGGGCCTAATTGAAAACTTCACTGTGGCACTCAATGGAAGAGGCGAGGACATGGAGGGAATCGGATTGGGTTGCCTTTGTGGAGACATGGCTGCTTTTCATTAAACATAGGAATGGTTTAGTGGAGAGTTACGCCACTCAGTTGGCCTGGGTGGCTTCTGGACGCTCGTAATGTGACTAATGTAAGTTAAAATGTATAATAAGTGTAAAAATACACACCGGATTTCAAAGACTTGCTACAAACGAGTAAAACAGTTCCATCACCATGGGTCTCACCACGGGTCTCTGGTGTTTGCTGCTGCTTTGGTTTGTAGAGCATTAAAAGGGAGGGGCTTAAAAGGGTCTCCCGATGGAGGGACTTGGTCTCTAACTCCAGTGCCAGTTCCCTGTCTGACTCTCCAGGTGCCCATCTCTCCCCATCCCAATCCTTCCCATTCCGTGCATCAGATTGGCTGCCTGAGAAAAGCCACTCAGAGCACCACACAGTGGGGTCTCCTCTCAGCGGGGCATAAGCAACCTCCTCCAGTGGGATGAGGCTGACAGTTTCTATGGTTACCAAGTTCCCGGATGTTCTCATGGGAAGCCGGCTCATGGGTTGGTTCTCATTCACTCTTCTTTTTTTTTTTTTTTTATTAGAAATTTTTAATGTACATCATAGTATGATTCATTTTGACATGCTTTTCATTGTGACAATTTTCATACGTGCAA
>VMDO01024044.1:0-30454 GCA_007922755.1 Pedetes capensis
GGAACCCAAGGACATATAGAAAAATACTATATAGTAAAAGATAGAGAAGACTTGGATGGGAAACTTAGATAGGAAGGGGGGAGGGGAGAAACATAGAGGAGGGTAAGGGGTAACCTATATGAATAATGCTTATCAAATTGCATATATGAAAATTGTCACAACGAAAAGCATGTCAAAATGAATCACATTATGATGTACACTAAAAATTTCTAATAAAAAAAAAAAATCCTGTGAGGGTCACTATGAGTTGGACACAACTCAATAGCATCTAACAACAACTACCTCAGAATGAGCCCAACCACAGAATGTGAATACCTAATCTCAATTTTCAGCCCTACCACCAGAGGGATCTCTGTGAGCAGGTCATTTAATTTCTGTGTCCTCCCTTGTCTATCTGATAAGAATAGCTATGGTTCTTGTGTTTTACTCAAAAGACTATTAAAAATTCACCTAGCAATTTATGTATTCAGTCAACAAATAGCCTTTAACTTCCATTTGTGGGCCACATTTAGAAGAAAGAAATAGATCTACAGCAATGCACAGTGAGAATAATACCTCATGGGTTTGTAACAGAGATTTAGTGAGAACAAAAGATAAATCATTTAGCAAAGATCTTGTTCTTAAAAGAGACTAAATAAGGTTCACCATTATAGTTTTCTTTGTGCCTTCAGAATTTTCTGCCATCTGGCAGTAGGAGGAGGTGATGGGTAAGCTGCAGAAACAATTTATGCTTTCTCCATATCTACAGCCTTGAAGAATCACCAGAAAGAGGGTGAGCAATTTTGGTCAATAGCAATGTAGTTCATTTAGTTGTATTGTTAAAATTATGTGTTATTCCAAAATCAAATTGCATCATCATATTCTGAAGATAACATTGACCCTGAAAATTTTTATTCGATGCTTAAAAGGAACCTTCATTTGTTCCATAAGAAATCTAAGAAAACTGAATCCCTTCAGCATTGTTTAATTGAAGAACTCTGGGAGATATTATGTTAGTCATTGAGAATGTTGCATCAAAATTTCCTTCAAAAAAAAAAAAAGCTTCCAAATTTCGTTAATTAGCCAAATGCAAATTTAGGATGCAAATTTTTTAATTGAAGAAAGTGAATACTCACAAGCTCTGCTTCAGTAACTGTCAGCAGAATGAATTACCATAAAAGCATAAGAAGAGCTTTCCTCTCATTTTGAATGAGTCTTATATCTTCATTAATATGTCAGTAAACTCTATATGAGGTTTAAACTGCAAAGTATCTACAAAGACTCTTGGAGAACTTTATTACTACTTTAAAGAAACTAAATTAAACTCCTGCTGTAGAATATCCTTTGATTTCCCACAATGATATCACTTTTTCAAAAGTACAATAAAGACATACTCCCATGGCTTTTCCATTTCTTTGTGGTTGTATAGGAGGACTGTATTTTTATTTTATGCTTTAGATAATTCAAAATGAGTAATACAACAAATAGTCTTTTCCTTCATAACCTAAGATTTTTGCTACTGTCTCTAATAAACTCTGGAAACACTTAGACAGGGTGTAAAATTGTTATTACAAAAATAATACATGATTGTTATTTAAAAATTCAAATAGTACAGAACAGTACAAAGTGAAATAGTCATTTATCCTCCTGGCTCCTCTAGAGACAGTCACTGTCAAGACATTTTATATAAGATACCAAAATATAAAGAGGCTTGCATACATTGTGAGATTTTTTTTCACTTAATAATATATTGTTAACTTTTCTTAAATCACCATTTATAAATTTACAACAGTCTTTTAATATGGCTTATTCCAAACAATGTTGTTGTTGTTGTTGAATATTTTAACTTATTTAGTCAATTCTTGTTGATGAACATCTGGGTATTTCCAAGGCTATTTGTTTGTTTGTTTGAGATAGAGTCTCTCTATGTACCTAAGGTTGGCATAGAACTCACGATGCAGCCCAGGTTGGCATCAAACTCAATGATTTTCCTGCCTCTGCCTGCAAGTGCTGGGATAACAGGCCCTGCATCATTGCACCTGCCCGGGTTTTTTTTTAAAAGTCTGGATCTCTCATTTTCACAAATTATGACTGATTTTGGCAAACCAGTAAGTAAAGAAACATGAAATCTAACAACTACCCCAGTTTATTCCCCCTATTTTCTACTACTTTCCATTACAAATACTGTAACTATTACTATTAAAAGGCTGCTCTTGGGGCTAGTTTAGGGGTACAGCATTTGCCTAACATGTGCAAGGCTCTGGATTTGATGCCCAGAACTGCAAAATAAATTCACTACTATTATTTCTACAATTTTAACTACTAAAATTATATCACTATTATTACAAGTAATACTGTTCCTTACCCATTTGAAGTGTCCTTGATTAAAAATTAAAAATACTGTACAACTCATTTATATCTATAATCCTTACCACAGCCCTGATATATTGACATTACCTTACTTATAGATAAGGAAAAAAATAGTATTCAAGAGGCCAAAATCACAAAAATAAGTATTGCAAGATTATGTTGAATGACTCTGTGCTTCCTGTTGCTGATAACATATTGGTCCTTCTAGGGGAACTGGCCACCCATATCCCTGCCAGATGACAGAAAGAGGCTGAGTTACCATGGATAATATCACAAGATCTGTTCTACCAACCAACAATGATGGAAATCCATCAACCACTTATGAAACTGGGACCTGGGATGAAATATATAAGTGGGGTCTTTCTTGTAAATTTACACAATGAAAAGACTGAAAGATATCTAGCTAGTGGTGAAGTCAAAAGTGGAAAGGATGCTCAGAGCTAAAGCTATTTGCAGAAAGAAGTTATACAGATCCAAATAATATGGCTAAGTATAAGTCAGTAGAAAGAAGAAAACTATAAATGGATTCACAGAGAGAAGTAGAGATGCTGTTTGAGATGAGGAGCAGGGAGCCCAGGAGAGAACGAGAAGAGGAAAGCGACTGGGCTCTAAAGTTGCAGTGGTTTCTGATAATCGCTGGTTTGGAAAAATTCCTTCCTATTTTTACAATTTGAGATATTTGAAGATCACTGTTCCTTATAACCACACAAACCTGATTAGAACTTCAGGATATAAGATGGACATTGGATGCAGGAGAAACAAGTTATGGTGACATTAATAAGGATTTGGCCTTACTGCTAATTGAAACTCTGTCATGGGTAATGGTACCATTAGCAGAGCCTACTGGGGCAACGTAGGCAAGAGTGACCTACAGAATCTTGGTTCCTGAAGCAGCCAGGAAAAAGACTCAAGTTAGTAATTTATGAGCTGCTGCAACCTCCCAAAATCTGCCTTCAGTTGTCCTATGTGATAAGAATTAATGTTGATAACAAAATTCTACCGAGTGTTAACCTGGAAAATAACTTTATATGCCAAACTTCATATGAAATTTAAAATAAACATAAAAATATTTCAGTAAGCAAGGTGGAATTATCCCATCAGTAATTCAGAAATACCAAACATCCTGAATGTTGGTAGACCCCTGAATTATGGTTTTCAGTGAAGTTTTCCCGGATGCACATCAAGATTGAAGCTACGCCAAAAGAATAAACTGCTGCTACTTTGAGGGTGACATTGTAGAAGGGCAAGTCCAGACGTATTCTAAAGGGACTCTTTCTCCAGAAGGCATCAATGCCTTGGACCATTAACCTCAGCTGAATCATTTATATGCCACCGTCACTATTCAAAGCTCTGTAAGAGAAAACCTTTCCATTAGTGTTCCAAATGTCTTCTACTGTTTTCCCCTTTCCACATACAGATACCCATCCCAGAGAGGAGCTTGTTGAAAATGTCCTCATTCCTGGGCATGCCAGGGAAACAGGTAAAGGAGTTTACCACAGCTGAATGTCCTGTGATAGCACAAAGATTGTGTGGGAGAAATAGATCAATTTCCTTGAGACTGTACTGGTCCCTAAATGGAATTTCACTATGTTAAACAAGCAGCACATTCTCCTGTGAGAGTCTAGAGTAGAGAATAATACTCTGTTGTCATGGTATCAAAAATACTAGGGGAGGAAAGGAATAAATGTTTGGTGATGGATACAGCACCTACATGTTGAGAAACATCCCTATGTCTTTGTATACCTTGAGCATTAAGTTATAATAAAATAAGGAAATGTAATGGAAGAAGAAACAGTCTCTCCACACAGTTTTTCTGTATTTTTATGTGAGTATTTTTCTACAAAATATTTTTAATGGTCTATTTTTATGCCTCTTTTTTAGGTGCATCTCCTTTAAATGGCTCTGAGTGCTTAAATACGTACACTTTCAAATAAAACAACAAGATCCACAAAACTACACAGCCACATTCTCTAAAAGAGTCAAGTTAAAGTTGAATTAAATTGAGTTACAAGCACACAAGCAGTAAACACGCTGCTTTTCATGGCAACGTTATTTTGGTACATTCCTAGGTTTCAAATATACAGAGGTAAAGCAATCCAGTAAAAGATCCCAGGAAAGGTTACCTGATCTGAAAGATCATCCCAGGGTCTCATTGCCTGTGAGGATTGGAGTAAATTAGCGAAATGATACTAACACTACTTACAGGAAGTTTCATTCAATAAAAAACATTGTCCTCATCAAGAAATAATTCAGGAAGTCTCAAATATGTCAGTGATTCAGGTCAGGGGGGACATCTCCCTTTGGGAGGAGAAAAACTAAAGGTCTTTAACTCCCAAATTTATCTGAAGCTGAGATACTAAGGGGGCTGAAAGTACTAGTTGTTATGTTGTTGTTGTTAGGTGCAGAGGAAATATGGGAACATTGTTAGTGGAGAGGGTGGCTTATTGGTTCCTCTTAGTTGATGCCTCCCTAATATTCTATTAAGCTAATTAAGAAGGTTAAATAAATGAAGGGGCTGCGATTTAGCTCAATTGGTAGAGCACCACTCTGCAGTCTCTGAGGTCCTGAGTTTGATTCCCAGCACCGCAAAAATGGGAGAAGGATGTGGCAACCCACTCCCAAGGCAATCCTGAAACAATCTGTCATTGAAAACCCTATGAGGGTCTCTATGAGTCGGACAGGACTCAACGGCACCTAACAACAACAACAACAACAACAACAACAACAACTAAATGAAGGGTATAAACCCTCAGTACTTAATTTGTTGTTAGGTGCTGTCAAGTCAGCGTCCTATTCGTAGTGACCCTACCTACAACAGGAGAAACACTATCTTTAGTGCTTCTCTGCTATTTATAGGGTTTTCAATGGCTGATTGCTTTTTTGGGAGTGGGTTGTGAGTGGGTTCCCAAGCCTACAGCACCAGGTGGTCTCCCACCCAAGTACTACCCAGGCCAGACCCTGCTTAGCTTCTGAGATCTGATGGGATCAGACGCCACAGTGGTAGGGCTGCAGGCCAGTATCTAGTTAGCTTACTACTAATAATTGTTGTTGTTAGGTGCTGTTGAGTCAGGTCTGACTCATCGCATCCCTATGTACAACAGAATGAAACACTTCCTGACTCTGTGCCAGGCAATCCTTTTTATGTTTATGCTCATAGTTGCGGCCACTGTGTCAATCCATGTAGTTGAAGGTCTTCCTTTTTTTTCATTGACCTACCACTCTCTTAAACATGATGTCCTTCTCCAGGGATTGATCCCTCAACAACATGTCCAAAATATGTTAGATGCAGTCTAGCCATCCTTGATTCAAAGGAGCACTCTGGTTGCACTTCTAGGATGGATCTATTGGTTCTTTTGGCATTTCATGGTATATTCAATATTCATCTCCAGCACCATAATTCAAAAGCACCAATTCTTCTCCTGTCCCCCTTATTCAACTAATAATTATAGTAACAGTAATAACAGTTTATTCATTGCACATCTAAGTACTGAGCTAACTCTGTACATTTCAGGATCATTCAAATCTCAAAAACATTTTACAAGGTAGGAATTATTACACCCATTTTAAATAAAGTTTTTAGTCTCATTATTTAGTCTCACTATATTAAAATTGTGAAGGATTAATAAAATTGTCCATATTGTCCCTGATCTTAAGGAACAAATGTTATAATAAGGAAACAATGATACATACAGGACAATTAAAATGTCTAATCTAGAACAGCATTCTGGAGCATAAAACATACTGGGAGGTCAATAAGCATGAATATTCTGCAGATCTTCATTTATTCCTGAGTCAGTGAAACTGTAGCTCAACGCTGTCTCAGGCAAAGTGTGTCTGCATTCTGCTCAATAGTGCTGACTAACTAATTCATCACCTCCACATCTCATTAGAGATGGTTAATGAATCAGAATACCCCTCTCAGTGTCTTGGATCATTTCTTTCAAAAGCATATATTATAAGCATTTCATTACACATCCATCAGATGGTCAGGGCTACTTTTTTCTGTTAATATGGTTTGTAACCTCAAATTCACTCCTAAAAAGTCATCATACTTTCTCTTTCCATCAGAGAGATAACCAAAACAGAAGTAGTTTCACTTGTTGCTTTAAATGTCTCTTGCTTGCTGTTAATGCAACTTAATTGATACTCAAAAATACCCCATGAGTTTCATTTCAGAGACTTTCAAATGTGCTGTTCTGGATATGTTAAGAACCTTATGAATTGTATAGTCCTTAAATGTTATTTTATGCATTTTGAAATTGATGACTGCCTAATGGAGTCCTAAGTCATGGACCCAGATCTGAATTACTTACTGTTTTGTCTTCAGTTCAACTCAACACAACCCTGTGCTAAGAACTGAAAATACAATGGTGATCAGCCAAGTTTTATATCTCTGCATCAAAGTGCTTGTCTTATAGTAGGAAATAAAGACAGTTTGGATAATATTTGAATACTATTTATACACTTTACATATATGGAAGATACTATGTTGATAACAGATGATGATATCCCTAATAACAAAGTCTATCATTTAATACATGTCTAAATACGTCAAATTCTGTGACATTATTTTTTTATCCTACCTAATTCTTATTATGGGCTGGGGTTTAGCTCAATTGGTAGAGGGCTACTCTGTGTCCTCTGATGCCCTGAGTTCAATCCCCAGCACTGTCAAAATGGGAGGACCTGGCAGCCCACTCCTGAAACAATCAGCCATTGAAAACCCTATGAATAGCAGGGAAGCCCTGACATAGTGCCGGGTATGGCACAGTGTCAGGGAGTGTTTCATTCTGTACATAGGGTTGCTATGAGTTGAACCCTACTCAACAGCACTTAACAACAACAAACAATAATTCTTTTTATAGACATGTAAAATCCTTGCTATGGTCTCCATTTTATTTATGAAGAACTTGAGACTTAGAAGGAAAAGCACATTGCCTATGGCTAGATAATTTTGGAATGGATATCTATCTAAACCTGAAGTCTGAATCTTTCCACTCCAGTATGCTTCTGAGATTTTTTCTTAACACTTTATTTCCAATCATTCCATGCATTTGGTATTGATATGTTATAGACCAGATACATGGTCAAAATCAATGACTCCAATGCTTCAGCAATTTAAAAACTATAAGATAAAGAAACATGGCATTTTTTGGATGTTGTACCTCTTGTCCAATTTTCAAAAAGTGCAAGTCATTATAACTTGGAGTCGAGTAGTAAACATGCAGAGAACCTAATTTTTTCTAAAAGTAAATAATGTCACTATGCAATGGAAAGAATATGGGCTTCAAGAGTCTTAAAAATATGGTTTTAAACCTCAGCTTTGTCTGTCTCTGGTTTGTCTTGTTCATGAGTCTCAAAACTTTATTTGTTTAGTGTTTCAAGATATAAAATTGCAACTTATGCTCCTTATCCAAGAAGGTTATTGTGGAGATTGAATGAGATTCAGAACATATCATGCCTAAGGCAATGATGGCCTGCAGCTGTAGCACTGTGGAATCTGACCTCATCAGATCTCAGAAGCTAAGCAAGGACAGGCCTGGTTAGTACTTGGATGGAAGACTGCCTGGGAACACCAGGTCCTGTAGGCTTAGGAGAAGGACCCACCAACCCATTCCCAATTGAAAACCCTATGAATAACAGAGAAGCCCTGACAATAGTGTATCGCCTGTTGTATGTAGGGTTGTTATGAGTTAGACACCAACTCGACAGCACCTAATAACAACAACAAAGCAATGATAAGTATGTTGTTGTTGTTGTTAGGTGCCATCGAGTCGAGTCCGACTCATAGCGACCCTCACAGGGTTTTCAATGGCTGACTGTTTCAGGATTGCCTTGGGAGTGGATTGCCAGGCCCTTCTCCCATTTTTTTGTGGTGCTGGGAATTGAACTCAGGGCCTCAGAGTCTGCAGAGCAGCGCTCTACCCACTGAGCTAAATCCCAGCCCATGATAAGTATAGTGGCTATTTAATGAATGTTCATTTCCTGAAGGGGTCCACTCACAAAATAAGGAGACTATTCAAGGCAGTTGGCATCATAAGAAATGCTATCAAGGTGTGGTAGAAAGGTCTTCTGAGAAATGTTCTAGCTCTTAGAATGGATATAGCAATAACAAGTTCAGGCTGAATATAGATTCTTCATTGGACGGAGCCATTTATAGCCTCTCTAACTAGTAATAAAAGTTCTGTTTCCTCTTTTAAAAGTAATAAGGTAGTATTAAAGCAAATAATAATAAGGTAGTATTAAAGCAAATAAGTAATAAGGTAGTATTAAAGCAAATAATAAGAATAGATGGAATACGATAGGGAGGGACCTTTTCAAAATCCCCTGAAATCACCAACTGCCTATCAGTCTCATTTCTACCTTGAGACTGGCCTTTGGATCACTGTGGGAATAGCATATACTATGTCTGGTCTACGTAGGGACTAGACAGAGGGTAGGGCAAAAACTGTGGCTCAGGATGGCTCTTTACATTAAATCTTTCCTTGGCAGCAAAGGTGAGCTCACTTTAATAAAGCAGAGCACAGTGTATGAGCTCACTGTGCACAGGCCAAGTAACACCTTCTAAGGCAGGTGCAATGGCACAGGTCTATAATCCCAGTCACTTGGAAGGCTGAGGCAGGAGGATAGCAGGCCCAAGGCCAGAGGCAGTCTGTGCAACTCAGTGACACCGTGTCTCAAAGAATTAAAAAATGGGTTACAGGTTGTAGCTCAGTGGTAGAGCACTTGCCTAATATGTGTGAGGCCCTGGGCTCAATCTTTGAGCACTGAAAAAGAGCATCTTCTGCTTTGAGATACCTAACGTGTTCTCACTTCTTTTTTCCTTTATTAGTAAATGATGATGGGGTACAGAGTAATACAGCATTGACAAATGTCAGAGTGGAAGGGGGAGATTAAGCAAAAGCAAAAGGCTGAGACAAGATCCATATCTGTGGTATCACTGAATGTTAAGTATCAAGGCATTTGACTCCTTGATCTATCCCAGTAATAGCAGGCACTCTTCATGAGCACATCAACACATGGTTCATTTATAACTGATGTAACTCAAATGCAAAATCAGAGGTTTTAATATGCATTTCCCATGTTGAAAACATATATTTTTACAAATATATGTTAATAAAAATGTCCATCATCTTAAATGTTCTTATATAAACATACTCAATATGATTAAAAGAAGTTTAGCAAACAAAGGCAACAACTTTAAATATTTAAATGATTAAAATGGAAAATTAAAAATAGATTTCCTTTCAATGAAAGGATTTTAAATTTAACCCATAAACCATGTTTGATTTCTAAAGCTAGCAGGAATGAATGTTAAGTATTAAAGATGTTTAACGTGAAAATGTGTATTCAATAAAAAATAAATGACTCATTTTTATATGTGGTTTTCAATTTGTTTTGTTGGATCTGAGTTCCTATTGGGAATACAAGCAAACTCTCTCAAGTTTTCAAGATCAATGAATACTAGTAAGTTATATCAATTTTAGAAAAGAAAGGAACCTGTTTCAATATATTATTTGCCTAGGTACAATCAGTTTTAAGAACAAGCCAATAAATAATTTCTAGCAGCTATTCTGTATTTAGTTTCATGCTAGATGTTGTAAGAGCTACAGAAGAAAATGCTTGAGATAGTCTATGCTCTTTGGGAACCTACCCTACACTTTGGGTGCATAGAGAAAACACAAAGATCTGAAAGCTGAACTACATGACATCAGGAGCCCAGAGAGGATTCAACATAAGTTCATCTTCAGGAAGATACTGTGCTATAAAAAGGTATTGAGTAGAGAAGCCAGATGGAGAGAGGTGGCAACTTCAGAAGAGGCATTGGAGGCACCAGGCCCTCCAAGGTAGAGTAAGCTAACATGGAAACATGTCTTTAATCACCTACAAATCATAGGAAGCAGTGACAGTATTTCCACACACATGTAGGTGCTGTCCAGAGAAGTCCATTTATTTCCTAAAAAGCCCGTAGCAGTGTGATGTGCCCACATTGATGTAGTCAGGGTAGGCTACTGCTCAGCCTAAAGCCAGCTTGAGCTGTGTGAGAACACAAAAGGAAGCATAATTTAAAACTTAGGTGCATGACATTGGTTTCCTTTAACAGATGTCTTAGTCCATTGCTTGTTGTTGTTGTTGTTGCTACTAACAAACACCATAGACGAGGTAAGTAATAAAGGAAATTGGTTGGTTTTTGGATCATGGTTTTGGATGCCCCAAAACATGGTGCTTTCATTGGCTTCTTGTCTAAGGATGAGGGGCTGTATTTGGTGATGACCTTCATGGTGGCACAGGGAATGACAGGGTGAGAGACAGAGAGCTTATGAGACACCTTGCCAAATGGGTTTTGTAGCCGACCCATTCTCAAGATAACCCATTAGCCCATTAACTCTTAATCACATGAATGGATGAATTAATTCATAACAGCAGAGCCCTAGTCACTTTTTATAGGTCCTACCTTTTAGTATCTGGTAGGGAGGATTAAATTTCAAAATGAGTTTCAGAAGGCACAAACCATATTTAAACCATAACATCCTCCAAATTTATGTCCTTCTCATACACAAAATATAGTCACCCCACCCAAATAGTACCAAAGTCTTAATTCATCCCAGCATCAGTTCAAAAGTCCACATCCTCACCCGAGGTGCCAGGCAAATGCCTTCCAGCTGTGAGCCTGTAAGATATAACAAGCTACTTACTTCCAATATACAGGGGTGGGACTGGGACAGGGTACATAAGGCACCCTTCCAAAAGGGAAGAGTAAGCAAGTAGAGAAGAGTAACCAGGCCAAAGCAAGTTTGTGGGGGGTTGTTGTTGTTGTTGTTGTTGTTGTTTGTTTATTTGTTTTCTGTTTCATTTTTGAGGCTGGGCCTCATCGCCCAGGATGGCTTGGAACTTATGATCACCCTGCCTCTGTAACCTACCTTATTTTCTCAAATATAATCTGCACACTATCAACAATTTTAGAGGGCTACAAAATCAAATGTGGATTATAATTGTGTGTGGAGCTGTCAACCTCAAACCCAATCTGCATGTGACTCTAACCTGCAACTGATTTTGTAGCCCCCTAAAACAAAACTGTTGAAAGTGCACTAATTAGATTTGAGAAAATACAGTCATTTCAGGCCCATGAAGTAGGCCTATCACTTTTTCTACAGAAAAATTCATTCATTTTAAAAATACTCATATAGAAATGTATGTAACCACCTGATTTTTCCCATGTAAGTTAAACGGCCCTACCTATTTCATGCTTGCAGCCACACCATTGTGGTGTCCCATCCCATCAGATCTCAGAAGCTAAGCAGGGTTGGGCCTGGTTAGTACTTGGATGGGAGACCACCTGGGAACACCAGGTGCTGTAGGCTTGGGAGAAGGACCCAGCAACACACTCCCAAATCAATTGGCCACTGAAAACCCTATGAACAGCAGAGGAGCACTAACAATACTATTTCACCTATTACACATAGGGTCAGTATGAGTCAGATACCTACTTGGTCCTGCCTAAGGACAACAGCTATTTCATAAATTTCCTTGAGTTAAAATGTTTCTAGGGACTTTACCATTCAACACACTTCAATAGCTCTGACTCACTGGTATCTTTCTTCTCAATCACTCAACTCTCCTTCCCAGGGTGATTTCATACAGTCTAAGGGTTTACTTACCTGCAGCCTTGTGGCATCTGATCCTATCAGATCTCAGAAGCTAAGCAGGGTGGGGCCTGGTTAGTATTTAGATGGGAGACCACCTAACACCAGGTACTGCAGGCTTGGAAGAAGACAACTAGACATGCCATCCACCTTGCTGTATATCAGGCATTCCTCCATGTTTTTTCTCTTCTTCTTATACTTTTTGTAGTAGTTGTTGTTAGGTGCCGTCGAGTCAGTATCTAACTCATAGCGACCCTCATAGGGTTTTCAATGGCTGACTGTTTCGGGATTGCCTTGGGAGTGGATTGCCAGGCCCTTCTATTTTTGTGGTGCTGGGAATTGAACTCGGGACCTCAGAGACTGCAGCGCAGCGCTCTACCAACTGAGCTAAATCCCAGCCCGCTTTTTGTAGAGCAGGTAATAAAAGCCCATTGACTCTATCAACTGAAAATTGCAATGATCTTCATCCCCTTTGTTCCTGATGAACTTCTGGCCCTGAAGATAATAACATCCTAGATGTCCTTCCTGCCCCTGAGGCTCTGTGCATAGTCAATTCCCCACACTGACACCAGGGATGTTCCTAAACCACAAATATGACTGTGACACATCTCTGTTAACAATTGATTGGGAGACTTCAGTTACCTCCCTAGGTTTTTACTTATTTATTTTTCTGTTTTGTCTCTCCCTTTTATCATAGTGTTTCCTCCTCATCAGTATTTTACAGAAACTTTAGTCTCCCTTCACCACCAGACTTAGGTTTCACTTCCTCTAGAAGTCTTCTCTTTGCTTGCCTCCACTATGAGTCCAGGGCTTCTCTGTGGGTTCCCATGGAAGCCTGGGATCCATCACTGCTTTTAGCTTTATAACTGTTTCACAAGCCTGTTTCTTCCACTAGGCTGTGAGCTCCATGTGATCAAATGACTATTTGATATTCATCGCTGTATCCCCACTCACAAAGATGAACAAGTTGCCTGGCACATAGTAAGTGTTCAGTAAATGTTTATTGAGGGGATTTTATGAATCAGATATGGAAATCAAAGCCAGTATCTTGAATCTCAGGCCAGTACTCTTGCTCTGCTCTGCAATGTGCCTAATTCTTCCCTGACTACCATGTGGGCAAAATTTCAAAGATTAAATAGCTAGGCTACTTGAAAGCTTAACAGCTGACAATAATATAACAGAACCCAGGGAAATTTCCAAAAGCTTAGATAAGGTTAATGCCAGGAAATTTATATGTAGAGAGGAACATATAAGTAGTGATTTTCAGAAATTCAGGTCTGCTGCCCGCAACCCAGAGCTGCTGCATGCTGATTTCTGCTGGGTGAGGAGGCCATCCTTAATACCATGATATTTAAGCCCCAAATAGAGTGCAAGCTGTAACCACTGATAATGGATCTGCTAGCTGGAGTCTGACCAGGCAGCACAGCTGTTCTCTACCCCAGGGTGGCACAGGTTGTATCTCACCCCACGGAGGGAACCTCATAGCAGGTATGCAGGTCCATGTGCAGAATGGGATCATTTTTCAAGTTGGCAGATGTTTCCACAGAAGAGCCAAAAAAGCTTGCTCCAGGGCCTTCCACACAGCAAAATTAATTAAAACACACTTTTAATGAATTCTGTAACAATAAGCTTAAGACAATTCATTTCATTTTTGGCTCATTTATTGGAGTAACAGATGGCAAATTTAAAAATAAATAAGTTTATTTATGACAAACTTTAAAGACCATGGACACTTACATGAGCTTCTTTATTCTGTATTTTTATTCTTAATAAATAGCAGGAAATATTGCAAAGTAAAACTAGTTCTGTAACGAGTGCCAGCAGACTGTGTACTCAACATTAATTTACCATTTTACTTTAACCAAGTGACTTTCCCTTTCTGCCTTGATTTCTGTACTTAGGAAGTAGGAACCCCGAGCTATAAGAACTCATACATAAATTTAAGAATATGTTTATTTGAAGTTAGCTTCATTATAATACCATATGTGCCAGAAACTGTTCTAAGTGCTTAAATTCATTCTCAATTAATCCTAAAATAGCCATTATTGTCCTCATTTCACAGAGGAGTAAACTGAGGCAGAGGAAGAACACATTATTTATGGTTTTTTCATCTACCAGGTAGCTGCACTGGACTTTGATCCAAGACATTTTTAACCAGAGAGACTGTGTGCTCAGCCAACACTCCTCCTCACTCTCACATACTTTTGCTAACTCTAAAAACCAAAGCTAACTTGGTATGTGGTCAGCTCTTATTGGTGACTTTGCTAACAGTTCTGTCCAATAGCAAATTGGCCTACATCAGAGCCATGAACACCAGACACAACAGTCTGAGCTGTGAAGCATGATTTCCTGTATCCTTTCTGACAGTTTGTATTCACACCATGGATCTAGCAAGGCAGATAGCTCACCTGCTTCCCTAGCTGACTGCCCAGGTGCAGATGGAAAAGGCATGATTTTTTATTTGTTTGTTTGTTGGGTTTTAGTGGTAACATTTTAAAGTCTGATTTCTATTTCCTTTGGGAAGTTTAAGAACACTACTAATTTGTAAATTCTAACCAAACTAGTCATAAGTTAGAAAAAAAGTTAATACATTTGAATGTTCCTGTAAGAATCCATGAAATATTTAAAATGCTGAAATGCAAATTTAAATTTAATCTCTTTACTTCTAATTAGCTCATACTGAAACAGTTGAGGGGGATTCAATTCCCTTGTGGTCCTGGGTGTGAGGAGCTGTCAATACACTGTGAAAATCAATGCTGGTGTTAATAATAAGGTTTCCTTTGAAATTATTACTGTGAACTGCTCCTTCTGCTGCTCATTTTTCTGCAAGGAAGCACTGGTGCCAGGAATTGGGTGATTTGACTTCCTAATTGATAGCTACTGGATTCTCATTTGTAGGTAAGGCTATTTTGAACAAAAGAACTGTTGTCCAGCCAAGCTACACTCACACCAGCACATGCCATTGTAAACATTCCACAGACACCTTAAAGAAACTACATGACTGAAACAATTTGCTACAGTTCCTGGGGTCAGGCCCCAGCCACAGGTGTTTTAAGCAGTTTGCACTGAACTTTCCCTGCAACCATCTCCATTCAGACCAAAGGAGGAGTACTTCTCCTGGTGACCAAGAAGGACTTTTGTGACTTGTGTAAAGGGAAAATGCTGTGACTGATGTAAATAAAACTTTAATTGCATGACTGAATCACTGCAATAGGCACAAACACCCCCTTTCTGGCTACATAAGATAGCTGTTCAACTCACTCGAGCAAATGAGCTGGGAGACACCCTCCTTTTCTCCCTCCCTTAGTCTTGCAACAATAAGCCCAATAAAAGGCTTCCCTCAACTGGTCTTTCTGCCTACACTTAGTAGTATGGCTGAGCTGGTAACACAAAGGAAGAAGTGACAATAGCACTGGTGGTGATGTCAGTGGTGAGGGTGTTGGAGCAGCAGTAAGAGAGCTGGTACAGAGATCTGAAGAAGCAAGGCTTCAGTCCCAACCACTTTCAGCATGGCCCAGGGCCTATGGTCAGGGCTGGCACCCAGGAGCTGGAGATTCCCCACTGTCTTAAAGTAGAAGACCCCATTAACTGACTAGCCAGTGGTAAGACAACAAGGCACTGAGCCACAAAAGAGCTAGCAGTCAATAGCAAAATAGTAGAAGCAGCAGAAAGGCAGCAGTAGCTGTCTCCTGAATGACAGCAAGAGTGACAGCAGCCATAGTACTAAGAGGCAGCTGAAAAGTTCCAGAAGAGCAACCAGGAAAGGAAGCAGAGAGATGGCTGATGTAAAGAGAAGACAAGAAGTGCTGAGGCTAAAGAAGGACAGAAGACTGTTAGGAGACAGAAAAGAGAAACTGCAGGGCTTGGGCACCAGAAGAGTTCCAGAGAGCTAGAGAGCCTTTAGGGCAAAGAGTCTCACACATCCTGGGCTCAGGAGCTGTAACACTGGCCACTATCAGCATTAAGGATTCCAATACCCAGCCTCATCCAAAAGGTGTACTACTAGTTATTGTTGAAGACTGAGAATTCACAAATACTCAACCTACATAAGAGCTGTAAAATTTACAGGCTGAGGACTCCTGATCCCCATGGATTACATAAGAACTGTAAAACTAAAGGGTTCCACTAGCTCCTGCTGCTTTAACCTGCTGCTGCTCCTCCAACCTACCCGTTGCCACTGTTGGATGCTGTCAAACCCTGAGAGTCACAACAGCTGCCTAAGACCAGCATTTGAAAGACTTCTCCTTGCCTACTCATGATTTCTCTCCAGGTAGAGCAAAAACCCCCTACCCAGCTTGTTGGTGACATTACCTTTATGGGAAACATTCTAATGTGAGGAAATTAACATTTCCTAATGAGACTAAATGTGGCTGGGATTTAGCTCAGTTGGTAGAGCATCGCTCTGCAGTCTCTGAGGTCCTGAGTTCAATTCCCAGCACCACAGAAATGGGAGAAGGACGTGGCAACCCACTCCCGAGGCAATCCCGAAACAATCAGCCATTGAAAACCCTATAAGGGTTGCTGTGAGTCGGATGCAACTCAACAATACCTAACAACAACAACTGTCACTGCCAAGTAGCACCTAAACCAGAGCACAGCGGGTGTTATAGAGAATAAATTTAGGCTGGGATTTTGCTCAGTTGGTAGAGTGCTGCGCTGCAGTCTCTGAGGTCCCGAGTTCAATTCCCAGCACCACAAAAATGGGAGAAGGACCTGGCAATCCACTCCCCAGGCAATCCTGAAACAGTCAGCCATTGAAAACCCTATGAGGCTTGCTATGAGTTAGATACCAACTCGATAGCACATAACAACAACAACAGAGTCAAAACAAATATACTGTCCTTATCTTTGCTGCATAGAGACAATTTCTGTCTTTAAACAAATTAGCCAAGAAAGTTCTGACTGTCTACCATGCTTGACAATTGGAGAGACACAAACATGCCACATTCCCCCTCCACAGGGCTGACTATGCAGGCAGTCTCATGCAATAGTCTATAGGTAAAGGCATAAGCAGCATGTTGTAGAAAAGATACCCAGCTGGGGATCCTAAGTCTTGTGGTCCTGGATCTTTCTGTAGAGACCTTTGGAAACATGCAGACAGAATGTGTTTGATCGATACTACCTTTCTATGTCCAGGGACTTAGCTTTCAGTGAACACTTTTTGTCATGTCAACGTTAGGCCCCATCCAACAATCAAAAATCTTAATGCCAAAAATGTCATTATGGAAAGGTAAGCACAAAAAAATTCTTGGCTAATGAGAAGAGAACCGTTCTAAAAGTATCATTATGAACTCTATTTCTAAGATATTACAGTTCTTTGGACACCAAAGATCTTATTCTGCTCCTTTATATTTTTAATATTTATTTATTTATTTATTTATTTATTTATTTATTTATTTATTTTTGCAGTTCTGGAGGTTGAACACAGGCCTGGCACATATTAGGCATGCTCCACCACTGCATCTCCAACCCCTTTTTATTTTATTTTTTTTAATTTTGAAACAGACTCTTATGAGTCGCCTAGGCTGCCTCTGGCCTCAAACCTGTGATCCTCCTGCCTCAGCCTCCTGAGCAGTTGTTCTGTTCCTTTGGGATGTGGGATATTGGATCTTGTACACACAACATGTATTTTCATCTGAGATGTTCTGTGAAACATAAACCACAGCCACGTGTATATACCTTGTAAAGGAAAGTTATTCTAGTGGCATGGTCCTCCTGTGGGTAGTTATCAACACGCCCATGATAGTCTAACTTCGTGTGGTGCTACTATAAGATATGTAAGCTAAAATCTCAAGGACATTGATGACTCAGTTCCTGACTGGACATCATGAGAAACTTCTGGAGTTCATCTCTTTCATCTGTGCAAGAGGAATGACAACCTCCAGACACCTGCTCCATGAGCTGTCAGTGACCCTTACAGAGAGCATTTTGCCCATCTTCCCAGACTCTGGACTCTTCACTTTCCTGTGCTACCTACATGTCCATGTTGCAAGACGAAACATTCCAAAATGCACAGTTTGCCTACCATGGCTTGCCCTGGACTGTTTGATGCTCCCTCCTTTCATCTAGCTAATTTCTACTCAGCTCTTACATCAAAACTGAGTCAAAAGCCTTCCAAAAACCTCTTCTGGTTCCCCATATCTACACTAGAAATTCTTCTAATCATGGCATGTATCCCATGGTGCTGGACATGTCACAGCAGTACCTGCCTATTCCACTCCTTGCTCCTGGAGGGCAGGGATTGTTTTGAGAGTGGACTGTCACATCCTTCTCCTGTTTTTGCTGTGCTGGGGACAGAACCTATGTCCTCAGAAAGTGCAGATCTGCGGCTTGGGAGGTGGAGGCAGGAGGATCACAAGTTCGAGACCAGAGGCAGTCTGCATAACTTAGTAAGACCCTGTCTCAAAAAAAAAAAAAAGTACAGAGCTGCACTCTACCAACTGAACTAAACTTTAACCCTCTTAACCTCTACTCTAAGTCAAATCTGCCTAATAGGTGCTTAACAAACATTGTTGTTGTTGTGGTGGTGGTGGTGGTGGTGGTTTTTGTTGTTAGGTGCCATCGAGTCAGTATCCGACTCATAGCGACCCTCATAGGGTTTTCAATGGCTGACTGCTTTGGGATTGCCTTGGGAGTGGATTGTCAGGTCCTTCTCCCATTTTTGTGGTGCTGGGAATATGAACTCAGGACCTCAGAGACTGCAGAGCGGCACTCTACCAACTGAGCTAAATCTCAGCCCCATGACAAACATTGGAATACACAAACACTCCTTGGAGTTTATGTATATTTCAGGAGCCAGAAGAAGGATCACTCCACCCCAATTCCTTCATGTTCTTCACTTACTAAGAACAAACAGAAAATAGCCCTTACTAAGAACAAAGCATTCTTTATAAAAATGAAAAGTAAACCTGAATATATAATGTGAGCAATAATTCAAGTACTTACTAATTCACAGTACACAGCAAGAGCTCCTGGAAAAATTATCATCTAGTGGCCAATTATAATATCATGGGATTATACCAGGCAATTTACCAACCAAATCTTATTGAATTGCACCATATTCCTCAAGGCAGGTACCATGATGCTATATTGCAGTTGAAGAAATGGGGCTTAGGGAGCTTTTGGTCCTTGCCTACGTCACACCACCAGTCCAAGACTATCCACTGCCAAAATCCATGCCCTTTGTCCTGCACCACACTAAAAGGTGCTCTGCAAAGATGTCTGGGAAAGGAAAGACAGGGAGGGAAAAGAGAACACAAGCCCATGGGAAGCAGCAGAGGATGAGACACACTGGCCATGGAAGGAGAACCCTCAGAGGTGCTGGGACTTTGAATCTAAACTGTACAGAGTTCCTGGTTTTATTATGGAGGTGTACTCACTCCACGCTTTCAGTTCCCAGAAATTACTCCATAAACCTGAGACAAGGAAGTACTTTGGGCTAAGGATTAGGAAAAAATGTCCTGCTCACCAGTTGCCTGGATGGGCAGGAACAGTCAGCCAAAGTAGGAAAGCTGTTTCTGAGTGTCTTCTTTGATGACAAGTTCAGGTTGAATTTGCTAGTGCCTTGACCTGGGGGTCTTAAAGGATCTCAAGCCTGGCATGCTACAGGACTACACTGCCTGGGTCAGACCACATGGCAAGGACAGATACTTCTATTGCTGTGATGACTGTGGTCCACCAGTGTGGATTTGAAAGGTCCTAGGAGAAACCAAGCGGTAAGCAGATACCTGAGCAAATCTTTAGCCATGTCGGGGCTCTGAACCCACAATTGCTACATGGGCTAGGTATAGCAGTCTTCAGACCACTTCTGCAAAAGATTCAGTGAAGGAGAAAATTACTTGGCATTTGGAGCCAGATATTTGGCCACTCTAGTTTTTCCTGTTTACTATTGTGATGTGAGGAATATCACTTACCTTCTCTCATTTGTCAGAGTGTTGTTTTCAGGATTGTTGCAAAGAGAAACACATTGTACATACTCAAAATGCTTCAGATGTTTTATATTGTTCCCCAGCCTGGGAAAAGCCCCCATGGAAATAGAAGTGTTCAGTCATTCTTACACAATACTGCCTGTCAGACAAGAGCTGAGGGAATGAAGTACACTGGTAGGTCTGTAGTCTCAGATCTACAAATTGCATTGTAATTCCTTGTATATGAGTCTCCCTCACCCACTAACATGGGCATTCTTTGAAGTTTTAAATGATGCATCTCTGTGTCCTAGGTCCTAGCAGTGAATCTGACATAATGTAGATGTTCAGTAAATGTAAATAAATGGAAGAACCAGTGGTGGGCTGTGGACCACAGCAAGTGTTTCAGACTTGGATCCCACCCTGAGTAGTCCCAGTTTTGCCCTTCTAAAGGATCCATGGGGCCAGTACTGATTGGCTCACTAAACAAATATTTCTCCAGTGAAGCACATGTTTGTTCTCTCATTTCACTCCATGTTTACTTATTCATAGCCCATAAAAAGCTGTTGGCTGGAAATACTTAAGCTTCCTCATCATTTTCCCCAAAGTAGGAGGTTGCTTTACTCTCATGTAGAATTTCTTTCAGCGTGTAAAAATCTGCAGCCTCAAATACCACTTGTAGAGGTTTATTACTGAGTCTGAAGTTATACAACAGCAGCAGAACATTCTTGTAGCACTGGAGAACCAGAGAGAACAATGTGAGCTCACAGAATCACACTGGAAAACATGGTATGTGCATGAATGATAAAGCCAGAAAGTCCACAGAAATCATGTAGCCCAGCTGGTTCCTTCTACAAATAGGGAATGAGGAAAGAAGCAGTGCCCTTCCCAACTCTATTACACATGGCAAGAGCTCAAACATTTTGTTTATAACTGACTTTTGATCTTTTAGATCTTTTCATCTTCCTCCCTGCAACTGCAACATTTCCCATTTCCTAATCACACTTTGCACTTACCATCCCACTGACTGGCCCCAACAACAGTCTTCTTAGAATCTTCCCTCCTCTTCTACCTCACATCTACTTCATTATCCAGAGTTGGTGCTGTGGTTCATGACCTCTCATCAACCATTCTTTCCTTTCTCCGTACCTTGTATCTTCCAGAACCCTGTAACCTGTAATCACTCTTCTACATCCAGAAAGTAGTTAGAAGGTCTAGTGATTTGACTTCACAGGTACCCAGCCAATTTTTCCTTTTCTTTCTTTCATGCTTTAAAAGAGCCTCTCTGCCATCTGCCTTGCCTCCTCTGACCCAGACTCACATTGATCCTTACAGGATTATCCTTCTAAAACTACTCAAAAACCTCTAATGCCTTTCTATGACCTACAGCTAAAACTCAAATTTCCTCACATGGCATCTAGCACTCTAACCCTTAGCTGGTATCATCAAATTTAGTGGCACATAATGGTTTGTGTGGTCATCCAAGACCCCAAGATGAAAAACTGTTTATTATTTAAGATATTTGTTTCTCAGTTTTAACTATGTTGTTATATTACCTAAAACAACTTTTAAAAGTTACTAATATAACAGTTATTCATGTAATATTTATCAAAAAAGGAATTTCTTAAGGCACTTACAGAATTCTAATCCTGTTGTTATTAGGTGCTGCCAACTAGAGTCTGACTCATAGCGACCCTATGTACAACAGATGAAACACTATCTGATACTGTGCCATGTCTGTACTATGTCAGTGCTTCTCTGCTATTCATAGGGTTTTCAATGGCAGATTGTTTTGGAAGTGGGTTGCCAGGTCCTTCTCCCTGGCCTCCAGCACCTGGTGTTCCCAGGTGGTCTCCCATCCAAGTACTAACCAGGACCGACCTTGCTTAGTTTTCAAGATAAGACAGGATTGGATGCTGCTATGGCTTGAAGGTATGGAAAATAGGAACAATATTTTAGTACTTGGGTATGTAATTAGTCTCTATAGTTATTACACACAACATTTGTTCTACAATGAATCCTACAAATAAATTTTGAGGAGAGACTACATTCTAGTGTATTTATTATTTTTTCTTTCGGTCATGCAAATAATATTGGTGAATAGTAATACTAATAAAAATAACCTACATAATTGGTATTGTGAGGTCATATGCAACCCCACAAAGCACTTACCCACCCTCAGGTGCTACAGCACTGCATGACCAGCACATACCTTGAGTTGTGACATGAGGAGATTGCACAAAACAACATATTTATGGGTCAACTAAGAATTTTTAAAAAGCAAAATTTAAATTCTGTGGTCTATTTTCACTCCACAATAACAGTTAAGCATTTAAACTTAACCATAAGTGTTTTTATTATTATCATTCTTTTACTTACCACTTGTAGAGGTAAGTGGTAAGTAAATAATAATAACAAAAATAATAACCATCTATGGTTAAATTTAAACCCTTCACATGTTAGGTGTCATCAAGTTGTGTCCAATTCATAACGACCCTCATAGAGTTTTCAATGGCCGATTACTTCAGGATTGCTTTGGGAGTGGATTGCCATGTCCTTCTCCTGCTTTTGTGGTTCTGGGGATCGAACCAAGGGCCTCAGAGAGTATGGAGCAGTACTCTACCAACTGAGCTAAACCCCAGGCCCTACACTTTCACTGATTTTTACATACCACTTCTGTCTACAGCCTGCAGCTGTACCATCCTGGCATTTCATCCTGTCATATCTTAGAAGCTAAGCAGGATTGGCTCTGGTTAGTACTTGGGTGGGCATCTGCCTGGGAACACCAGGTGCTGTAGGTTTGGGAGAAGGACCTGGCAACCCACTCTCCACCCTACCCCCCTAAAAAATATCAGCCATTGAAAATTTATGAATAGCAGAGAAGCACTGACATAAGGCTGGGCATGGTACAGTCTGGGGTAGTGTTTCATCTGTTGTACATAGGGTCGCTATGAGTTGGACCCAACTCTATGGCACCTACCTAACAACAACTTGCCTGTACAGGTGCATACCAGCATTTTCATGCTTCAAACCCATCTTAGTCTGTTTTCTGTTGTTACATTAGAATACACAAGAGTGGATGATTTATAAAACAAGTGCTTTGCAGGTTATAGTTCTGGTGACTCAGAAGTTTGAAAGCATAGGTTGGCAGCTGCTCAGCACCTGGTGAGGACCTTCCTGGTGGGTATGACACGCCAGAGAGCCTCATGTATTGAAACAGAACAAGTGTGCCCAGAGAGTTTGTCTTTATAACAAAGTCACTCTCTCAGTAACCCATTCATCTTATTAATCCATGAACGGCTTAATACATTCATGAGGGAAGAGACATCATGACCCAATCACCTCCCAAAGGTGCCTCTTTCAGACATCATTAACATGAATTTGGGAACTAAGTTTCCAGCACCTGAAATTTGAGGAAGAGATTCACAGATTCAAGCCATAGGTATTTCTTTTCTTTTCTTTTCTTTTTTATTTTTGCATGCTACTCTGTCTCTAGCTAATTCCTCAGCTTATCCTTCTAGGCCCAGGACAAATACCATCTTCTATTTTGTTTCACTTATAATCTTCATGCAGTTTCAAAATTCAAAAGCCACTATACTTGCTGGGTGCCTTAGTGCGTGCCTGTTATCCCACTGAATCGGGATGCTGAGGCAGGAAGATAGTAGGTTCAAGGCCAGAGGCAGCCTGAACAACTTAGCAATATCTGTCTCCAAATAAAAATGAAAAATAAAAAAGGGGTTGAGGCAGCAGCTTAGTGCACTTGCTTAGCATACATGAGCCCTGATTCAATCCCTGAGTATTGTAGAAAGAATGAAAGAGAGAGAGAGAGAGAGAAAGGAAGGAAGGAAGATGGGAAGGAAGGAAGGAAGGAAGGAAGGAAGGAAGGAAGGAAGGGAAAGAGAAAGAAAGAGAGAAAGAAAGAAAGAAAGAGAGAGAGAGAGAGAGAGAGAGAGAGAGAGAGAGAGAGAGAGAGAAAGCTAGTATCCAAACCAGCTTATTTAATTTAAAATCCTATATTCTTTCTATTATTCTACAACTATCTCTACACAGTGACTTTGATAGTAAAAAGTGGACCTCGGTAAAGAAAATCACTTTTTCCTAAAGATGTATTTTTTGGAGGAAAATGTTGATCAGATTAGTAGATGCCATATTAGGATTAAATTCTTATAATGAAAGAGAAGCATCTATTACTGTTTAAAGGGTATGCATAGCAAAATTCTGCTTCAAGTGATCAAGAATCAAGGAAAGCAAACTAAGATGGTGTTGACCTCAGCCTATGGCTTTTTTACTTAAATTGATTTATTCACTTCCATAGTAGAAGTTGCCAACCATGGCTACTTTGTAAAGGACGGATTGCTGGTTCAGCCTTGCTCTTGTTCTCAAAAAAGCATGAGCCCTGCAAGAGGTGCAGAATGACCAACACTGCCCCAGCTTCATAAGCCCTCTACCTGCTATTTCTTCCATTGATCCACTTGAGCAGTAGAGTCTTGGGTGGCACCTGTACTCACTGATGAACATAGTATGGTTGGGTTTATGTAGAAGATGTGGCCTCTCCCGCACTGTAATTCTAACATGCTATAATATGTAAATATTGCTAAGGAAGAAAGGGAAGGAAGAGCTAGAAAGAAAAAGCAACAACTTATAAATGAGGAAATTTTAGACATTTAGTCATTATAAATCATATACAGGTGCCTAAAAGACATGGAGACATTTATTTTTTCTATAGTTGTATTTACATCTAGGTAAAAATTCAGTTTTTATTACTCTAATTCTTGTTATAGACATATGCCCGTGGATAATAAAATATTTATTCTATGAACATGCAACACTCTTTTTTATTTTTATTTTTTATTTTTTTTGGTACTGGGGGTTGAACCCAGGGCCTCGCACATGCATGCTCTGCAAGTGCTGGACCACTGATCTGCACCCCCAGCCCTTTTTTTTAATTTTCGAGATGGGGTCTCAATAAGTTACACAGACAGCCTCTGGTCTCAAATTTGCGATCCTCCTGCCTCTGCCTCCCAAGTCACTAGGATTATAGGCGTGCGCCACCATGCCTGGCCTGAACATGCAACACTCATAGAAATGAATAAACATTGAGATCAGAAGCCACTTATTCTAAGCAAACCTTCACCATAGAGTTGGTTTTATTTGTTTGTCATTTGTTTCTTACTAGGTATCTGCTTCTCCTAGCTAAATTATGCTCCAGGTTCATAAATATATCTTGCCTAGAGCTTTGAAAAACATTTTGACCTCTGGTAGTTTTGAAATGAGTTGACATGGCTAAAATGGCTTACTTTGCATTGTGGTTGCATGGGTATAGAATCATTATTTAGTAGAACATCCCCTAATTGATGCAAAATACCATCAAATACCTAAGGAAAAGGGTTTTTTTAGTTGTTGGCTTTTTTGTTTGTTTGTTTGTTTGTTTGTTTGTTTTGAGAAGCTTCAAGTAACTGTTAGAAAAGTACATCTTGGGCAGAGTTCCTAAGGTTTTCAAGATGTTCCTTCTTTATGGTACCTTCTTAGTTACTAATAGCCTTTGTTAGATATTCAGAGTGAAAAGGCAGAATTAACTGGGCACCATGACACAATATCTGTAATCCCAGCAACTCTGGAGGCTGAGGCCAGAGCATTGCAAGTTCAAAGCTAGAGGCAGCCTGTGCAATTTAGCAAGTCCCTGTCTCAAAATAAAATTAAAAAAAAATTAGAAAGGGGCTCAGAGGGCAGCTCAGTGGTAGAGCACTTACCTAGCATGCCTGAGGTTTTGGGTTCAATCCTCTAGTACTGCAAAAGGAAAAAATAAAGAACAAAAAAGAAAAAAGCCAGAAATATTGCTATTATTATTAGCAAATAAACTGATCACTTCTGTTTATAGCTTCAAAAATGTCATGATGAGGCTTAATTTCCACTCCTTGGCAGGCACATAGCTTAGTAACATTGTTATGCCTCAAGGACAGAGTATAGAAAAGAGAAAACTAATAAATTTATAGTTACTATAGTTAGAATTTCTGAGAAACTTGATAGATACCTACTTAACTAAGTAACTGAAGTTACCATCCCCGGCAATGTCATGTCAATGTCATGTACTTCTGCATATGATGTGAGGAAGGCACCTCACCACTATGACATTTTTCTCATAGCCCTAGGCACAGCCCTAGTAAAATCACAAGGAAACATCAGACAAACCCAAATTCAAGAAAGTCTACAGAACACCTAAGTAACACTCTTCAAAAATGTGAAGGTCATGAAAAACATGGCTAAGAAATGGTCAAACTTGAGGACACTATGGGAACGTGACAATTAAATGCAACATGGTGTCCTTGAATGGATTCTGGAAAAGAAAAGGGGCATTCATAGAGATGCAAATGACATTCTATTATGTAAATGTGAACTTCTTAGTTTTTATGGATGAACCACAGTTTTTGAGATGGCAACATAAAATGAAGCTGAGCATACAGGAACTCTCTGTGTTCTTACAACTCTTCCATCAGTCTGAAGTTATTTCAAAATTAGAAGCTTAAATTATGGGAAGTAGTTATGATCATTTTATTCATTTTGTAGATATAAAACACTATTTACTCAAGAAAACAAAAAGATAAGACACAAAATTGGGAGAAAATATTTGTAATATATATATATATATCTGATAATGGAATGTTATCCAAAGTATTCAAAGAACTCTTAAAACTCATCAATACAAAATGATCATCCTGATCAAAAAATGAATGAAACACCTGCACATTTTACTAATGGAAGTATATAGATGCCAAATAAGCATATGAAAAGATGCCCAACATCATACATCATTAGAACATCTCCTGTTAAAACAATAGTGAGACACCAGTGCAAACCTATTTGAATAGATCAAATCCAGAACACTGACAATGAATACTGGTAATGATGTAGAGCATCCTTACTCATTGTTGGGAGGAGTGTAAAAAGGTACAGTATCTTTGGAAGACAGTTTGGTAGTTTCTTTTTTTATTGGAAATTTTTAATGTACACCTTAATGTGATTCATTTTGACATGCTTTTCATTGTGACATTTCCATATATGCATTTTGATAAACATTATTCATATAGGTTACCCCTTACCCTCCCCTATGCTTCCCCCCTCCCCCCCTTCCCATCTAAGTTTCCCATCCAAGTCTTCTCTATCTTTTACTATGTAGTACTTTTCTATATGTCCTTGGGTTCCAGTTCTGTTTAAGATAGAAACTTTTCCTGTAGTGGTCTTTGTTTTTATCTTGTTAGAACAATTACATGCATTTTCTAGACCATTTATATTAACACCATTCTTATCTCCCCCCCCCTTTTATTATGATCCAACCTTTGAATAGGATTTTTCCTTCTTATAATTTTGAATCAGCTCCCTCATATGAGTGAGAACATGTGGTGTTTCTCATTCTGAGCTTGTGTTCATTCACTTAAAATAATTTTCTCTAATTCCATCCATTTTGCTGCGAATGACCTTTTTTCATTTTTCTTGATTTCTGAGTAGTATTCCATTGTATATATATACCATAGCTTTTTTATCCATTCTTCTGTTGAAGGGCACTTTGGTTGATTCCATATGCTTGCTATTGTGAAAAGCGCTGCATTGAACATGGAGATGCAGGTGTCTCTGTGGTATGATGACTCATCTCCTTTTGGGTAAATTCCCAATAGTGTTATAGCTGGGTCATAAGGTAGATCTATTTTTAGTTTTTTTAAGGTACCTCCATATTAATTTCCACAGTGGTTGCACCAATTTACAGCTCCACCAACAATGTAAAAGTGTTCCCTTTCCCCTGCAACCTCGTCAGCATTTGTTGTTGTTTGTTTTATTGATCTTGGCCATTCTTACTGGTGTAAGGTGAAATCTCAGAGTTGTTTTGATTTGCATTTCCCTAATGGCTAGGGATGTTGAGCATTTTTTCATGTGTTTCATGGCTTTACAGACCTCTTCATTTGAGAACTGTCTACTCAGTTCCTTTGTCCATTTGTGTATTGGGTTGTTTGTTTTTGGGGGAGTTTTTTTCTTGAGTTCTTTATAAATTCTAGTAATTAGACCTTTGTCTGATGTATAAAATGCAAAGATTTTTTCCCATTCCTTGGGGGTTTCCTTGACTCTGTTAATTGTTTCTTTTGCTGTGCAGAAGCTTTTTAATTTCATGTAATCCCATTTATCTATTTTTGTTGCAATTTCTTGAGCAATTTGAGTCCTATTAAGGAAATACTTTCCTAAACATATATGATGGAGTGTGTTGCCTATCTTGCCTTCTACAAGTTTTAAAATTTCTGGTTTTATGTTGAGATCTTTTATCCATTTTGAGTTAACTCTCGTGTATGTTGAGAGATGAGGGTCAGCTTTCATTTTTCTGCATGTGGATGACCATGTTTCCCAGCACCATTTGTTGAAGAGGCTGTCCTTTTTCCAGTTTACTTTCTTTGCTCCTTTGTTGAAAATCAGGTGGCTATAGGTGTGTTGAGGTATTTCTGGGTCTTCTATTCTGTTCCAAATGTCTTTGGGCCTATTTTTGTGCCAGTACCAAGCTGCTTTTGCAACCACTGCTCCATAGTATAGCTTGAAGTCAGGAATTGTGATTCCACCTGCGTTCGTTTTGCAGTTTAAGAGTGTTTTGGCTATACGTGGCCTTTTGTGGTTCCATATGAATTTTTGGATCATTTTTTTCCATTTCTGTAAAGTCAGTCAGTGGAATTTTAATGGGTATTGCATTAAATCTATAGATTTCTTTTGGTAGGATAGCCATTTTTACAATATTAATTCTCCCTATCCAGGAGCAGGGGAGGTCTTTCCATTTTTCAGTGTCCTCTGCTATTTCTTTCTTTAATGTTTTGAAATTTTCCTTGTAGAGATCTGAAGGGTCTTTGGTTAGATTGATTCCAGGGTATTTAATTTTCTGGTGGGCTATCATGAATGGTATTTTTCCTGAAATTTCCTTCTCTTCCTGCTTGGAATTGGTGTAAAGAAAAGCTATTGATTTTTGTGTGTTAATTTTGTAGCCTGCAACCTTGCTGAAGGAGTTAATTAGATCCAGAAGTTTTCTGGTTGAGGTTTTGGGGTCTTTCAGGTATAAAATCATATCATCTGCAAATAATGATAATTTGACCTCTTCCTTGCCAATCTGTATCCCTTTGATTTCTTTCTCTTGTCTGATTGCCCTAGCCAGGACTTCAATTACTATGTTGAATAGAATAGGAGAGGACATCCTTGTTTTGTTCCATATCTAAGAGGAAATGATTTTAGTTTTTCTCCATTTAATATAATGTTGGCTGTAGGTTTGTCATAAATGGCTTTTATGAAATTAAGGTATTTGCCTGTTATACCTATTTTCTCCAGTGTTTTTATCATGAAAAGGTGTTTCACTTTATCGAAGGCCTTCTCAGCATCAATTGAGATGATCATGTGGTTTTTGTTTGTCAGTTTCTTGATATGTTGGAATACATTAATTGATTTCTATATGTTAAACCAGCCTTGCATCTGTGGTATAAATCCCACTTGGTCATGGTGAATAATCTTTTTCATATGCTGCTGGATTATGTTTTCCAGAATTTTATTAAATATTTTTGCATCTAGATTCATAGGGAGATGGGTCTATAATTCTCTATCTTAGATGAATCTTTTCCTGGTTGAGGTATCAGGGTGATGGTAGCTTCATAGAATGTATTTGGGAGTGTTCCCTCCTTTTCTGTTCTCTGGAATAATTTGAGGAAGGCAGGTATTATATCTTTTTTAAAAGTTTGGTAAAATTCTGCTGTGAATCCATCAGGACCTGGACTCTTCTTTGTTGGGAGTTTTTAAATTACCTTTTCTATTTCTGTATATGTAATGGGATTGTTTAAGTCAGTTATGTCTTTTGGGGATAGTTTTGATAGGTCATACGTGTTAATAAATTTGTCCATTTCTTCTGAATTTTCATATTTTTGGGAATACAGTCTCTCATAGTAATCCCTGACAATTTTCTGTATTTTGTTGGAGTTGGTGGTTATGGATCCGTTGTCTTTCATAATTCGTACTATGTTAGATTTTTCCTTTTTCTTTTTGATGAGGTTAGCCAGAGGGGTGTCTATTTTACTAACCTTTTCAAAGAACCAGCTCTTAGTCTTATTAATTTTTTGAATTATCTCTTCAGATTCTAATTGAGATATTTCTCTCTTTATTTTTATAATTTCCCTCTGTGTGTTCTATTCAGGATTGGTTTTTTGTTGGATTTCTAGTGTCTTAAGCTGTGTCATTAGGTCATTTATTTGGCTCTTCTTTATTTTATTGATGAAGGCACTTAATGCTATAAACTTCCCTCTTAAAACTGCCTTTGCTGTATCCCATATGTTTTGGTATGATGTGTTTTCATCATCATTTGATTGTAGGAATTTTTTAAATTCCAATTTCATTTCATCAATGATCCATTGGTCATTCAGCAGTGTATTATTCAGTCTCCATGAGTTTGTAAAGTTTCTGGAATTATTCTTGCTCTTGAGCTCCAATTTTATCCCACTGTGATCTCAGAAGGAACAGGGGATAATTTCTACTTTTTTTGCATCTGTTGAGGGA
>VMDO01024045.1:0-30446 GCA_007922755.1 Pedetes capensis
GACCCTGCTTAGCTTCCGAGATCTGACGGGATCGGATGCCACAGGGCTACCGCTGCAGGCAAAAAGTGACTTAGTATGCTGTTATTAGGTGCTGTCCAGTTGGTATCCGACCATAGCAACCCTACGCACAACAGGTGAAACAGTATTGTCAGTGCTTCTCTGCTATTCATAGGGTTTTCAGTGGCTGATTGATTTTTGGGAGTGGGTTACCAGGTCCTTCTCCCAAGCCCACAGCACCTGGTGTTCTCAGGCAGTCTCCTATGCAAGGACTAACCAGGTCTGACACTGCTTAGCTTCTGAGATCTAGCAGGATCAGACACCACAGTATTATGGCTGCAGGCCAAATAAACCAAAAACAAAGATTTAAACAGGACTTAGCAAAATATAATAGTCAAAATGTCTAGGATACAATAAAAAAATGACAGTATAGGACTAGTAAAATTGTTTCATCTCACAGGGAAGAAATAATAAAAAAATGTCAATCCTGAGATGACACTGGTATTATCAAAGACTTTAAGAAGCCATTATAATAAAACTCCAAGACTAAGAATAAAGATACTTAAAATAAATGGAAAAAATAGTCTCTGCAGAGAAATAAGAGTATTTAAAAATACCCAATCAGAAATCTTAGAACTGAAAAATACAGTAACTCAAAAAATTACCAAATGGGCTCAATAGAATAGAGACAGTAGAGGAGTTAGTGAGTTTGAAGATTAATGAAATCACTAATCTGTATAATAGAAAGAGAACTGAAAAAATGGCCACAACTTCCAGTTTCAGTGTTGATATGTAAAAGAGTTTAATTACAATTCTCATCTGTATGACCTGAAAAAGCCAGACAAACTGAAAATCAGCTTTTCTTGGACCCATTAGAAAACAGGTTGCATAGCAAAACCAACACCCTGAAATCTGGGCAAACTCAGAGACAATTAAGATCTGTTTCCTTGGGTCAGAAGCCACCAGAGCCCTAAACGTGGATGTGTCGGGTAATTTTGATGAATGTATGGAGGTGTATAGATGGAAAGACTACAGGTCTCCTCTCACACCTGTGGGGAAAGGACATTTCTCTCTTTCCATCTCCCTCTATCCTTGCTGTCGTAAGGCAGGGGGTGTTCTTGTTAGGTGCCATCGAGTTGGGTCCGACTCACAGTGATCCTATGTACAACAGAATGAAACACTACCCAACACTGTATGATGCCCGGCACTATGTCCGTGCTTCTCTGCTATTCATAGGGCTTTTGATGGATGATTGTTTCTGGAGTGGGCTGCCGGGTCTTTCTCCCAAGCCTATAGCACCCAGTATTCCCAGGTGGTCTCCCATCCAAGTACTAACCAGGTCTAACCCTACTTAGCTTCCAAGATCAGATGAGATCAGATGCCAGGGTGATATGGCTGAAGCCTAAGGCAGTGATGGGAGAAGCTATATAAGAATAAGCACTTGTGGAGTTGGGTGAAGTGATGCATGCCTATAATCCCAGCACTTGGGAGACTGAGGCACAAAGATCACAATTTTGAGGCTAGCCTGGGTTACACAGTGAGATCGTGTCTCAAAAAACAAAAGCAGAGCCAGGCACGGTAGCACATGCCTGTAATCCCAGTGGCTTGGGAGGCGGAGGCAGGAGGATCACAGGTTCTAGACCAGAGTAATTTAGCAAGACCCTGTCTCAAAAAGTAAAAAAATGGACTGAGGGTGCAGCTCAGTGGTCCAGCACTTACAGAGCATGCACGCACAAAGCCCTGGGTTCAACTCCCAGTATTGCAAAAAAAAAAAAAAAAGTAAGTAAACACTTAAGAAGTTCCACAAATCCACTGAAATACTGAGATTTAATCACAAGAGACTACAACTCTGCCTGTCTTGCATGTTACTGTCATAACAAGGCTCCAGTATAATTAATAGAGGATTACAGCTCAAAGGCTACACAGACTCTATGAAGAGAAATACCTGAGAATGCCAAAATCAAGAGAAAAGATACACACACAAAGATAACACTGGAGAAATCTGAAGTTTCTGGCACATGTAGCTATAAAACATTAAACAAAGCCCAGCTCCTAGCCAGATTAGCAGAAATTCTAAAAGTAGAAGGCTGTTTGTCCTACTTCCTATTATTAACACAACATGTCTGACTTTCAACCAGAAAAATTACAATACACAGGGGCACCATGGCACATGCCTATAATCCCAGCAACTGGGGAAGGCTAAGGCAGGAAGGTCATAAATTTGAGGCCAGAGGAAGCCTGAGCAATTTAGTAAGGACTTGTCTCAAAATAAAAAATTAAAAAGAGGCTAGGAGTGCAGCCCAGTGGCAGAACACTTGCCTAAGGTTCTGGGTTAAACATCCAAGTATGGGGGAAAAGAGATTGTCAGGATGTATGTTGTGGTTGTTGTTAGGTGCCATTGAGTGGCATCTGACCCATAGCAACCCTCATAGGGTTTTCAATGGCTGATTGTTTCAGGATTGCCTCAGAAGTGGATTGCCACATCCTTCTCCCATTTTTGCAGTGCTGGGAATTGAACCCAAGACCTCAGAGACTGGAGAGCCGTGCTCTACCAACTGAGCTAAATCCCAGCCCAGAATGTATGTTAGCTACAAGGAACTCATTTTAAATATGGGTTACAAGTAAGAAAATGGACAACAATATATTAACACTAACCAAAGAAAGGGGCTTGGGGTTTGCTCAGTTGGTAGGATGCTGCTCTGCACTCCCTGAGGACTTGGGTTTGATCTCCAGCACTGTAAAATGGGAGAAGGATGTGGCAATCCACTCCCAAAACAATTCTGAAACAACCAGCCATTGAAAACCCTATGAGGGTCGCTATGAGTTGGACCTGACTCAATAGCAACTAACAACGACAACAATCAAAAGAAAATTGGAGCAACTATGTTAATTTAAGAGACCTTAGCCAGGTATGGTGGCATGCAACTGCAGTTCCAGCGACTTGAGAGGCTGAGCTGGGAGGATAACATGAGCTCAGGAGTTCAAGACTAACCTGGGTACCATAGCAAGACCACTATCTCACAAAAAAAGGGGAGGGGCAGAATTCAAAATAAGTAACATGTCAGGGATAAAGAGGAGTACTACATAATGATAAAGGAACAATCATTCATGAAGATGTAATAATACTGTGAAGTGAATTCTTTGTTCAGAAGCAATGCTATGTGGAATACCATGACAGTGGATAAAGCATGTTGTGTCCACATATGGTAGTTAGGGAAGCAGCATTCCATCAGAGAGGCAAATTTGTACTCAGACTGTCTATTCCAGTGAGGATGAAGGACTGCTTCCATGGGGGAAGCAGAAATGTAAACCTGCCACTAGTTCACCTTGGAGACTGGTCACATATCAAGGACTATTTGGTCTCTGCTTCTGGCAGAATAGGCACTCACCAGTGGCGGCAGCAAAGTTAACCTTGCTGAATGGAAATCCATATTGCTGAGCCAATGCATAACCTCCATCCCTATCACCATGGCCACTTTGTTCATGACCCCACTAGGTGATGACAGATGTCTGGGGAAAGAGGCTGATGGACATTTTTATGGCTAATCTTGGTTGTCAACTTGATTGAGAGATGCCTAGGAGATTACCAAAGCATACTTCTTGATGTGTCTATGAGGGGGTTTCCAGAGACATTAGATGATGAGGGCTCTGTCCTACTCAATGGTTTAATCCACTGGTATATTTAAATTTTGGACAGACTACTGGAAGATGATGAAAACTTTGGATGGTGCGGGCTGGTTGGAGGAAGTAGGTCACTGGAAGCATGTCTTTGAAAGGTGTATTTGGGCCTTTCCCCTTTCCCTGTCTCTGCTTCCTCTCTACTCCCCGAGGTGAGTGGCCTCCACCATGTGCTCCTGCCACCGTGATGTTCTGCACAAGCACATGAGGCTAAGGAACTGTGGACTAGAACCTCTGAAACCATGAGCCAAAAATAAATGCCTTCCTTCATTTGCATTTTCCCAAGAAATCCTTTTGCCAAATATTATCAAGAGCTAGTATTAAGCTGGGCGTGGTGGCATGGTGGCTCATGCCTGCAATTGCACTGACTCAGGAAGCGTAGGCAGGAGGATCACAGATTCAAGGCCAGAGACAGCCTGAGTAACTTAGACCCTGTCTCAAGATTAAAAAAAAGAAAATGGCACGCAAAAACAAAGCTTAAAAAAACAAAAACAAAAACAACAGTGAGCTGGGCACTGCGGCACACACTTGTAATCTAGCTACTAGAGAGGCTGAAGCAGGTGCACCATAGATTTGAGGCCAGAGGCAGACTACAAAATTTGGCAAGACCAGCTGGGCATGGTGACGCACACCTGTAATCCCAGCAGCTCGGGAGTCAGAGGCAGGAGGATCGCAAGTTCGAGACCAGAGGCAGTCTGTGTAATTTAGCAAGACCCTGTCTCAAAAAGTAAAAAAATGGGCTGAGGGTGCAGCTCAGTGGTCTAGCACTTGTAGAGCATGCAAGGATGAGGCCCTGGGTTCAACCCCCAGTACTGAAAAATAAATAAATAAATAAAACTTAGCAAGACCTTGTCTCAAGATAAAAAATGAAAAATGGTATGGGATGCAGCTCAGTAGAAGAGAACTTGACTAGTGTGTGTGAGGCCCTGAGTCTAACCTTCCAGTACTGAGTGGGAGGGAGGAAGAGAAGAAGAAAGGAAAAAGGAAAGAAAGGAGGGAGGGAGAGGAGGAGGGAGGGAGGGTAGGAGAAAGGAAGGAAGGAAGAGGAAAGAAAGGAAAGAAGAAAGAAAAAGAAAAGAAAGGAAAGGAAAGGAAAGGAAGGAAAGTGAAAGTGCACCCATGGCAGGAGGGAGAACGTGAGAAACAGACTTGCTTTGTAACAGCCTGCTCTCTAGAGAATGAAGTTACTCCTTCAAGAAAAGCACCAATCTCTCTTAACACAGGTGTAGAGACATCTGGTGGTCGGGAAAGGAAATACCTTAATCTACTAGCAAATGTCTGCAGCCATGGCATCCTTGCATCTGATTCTGCCTGATCTCAGAAGCTAAGCAGGGCCTGGTTAGTCCTTGGATGGGAGACCGCCTGGGAACACCAGGTGCTGCAGGCTAGGGAGAAAGACCTGGCAACCCACTCCCAAAACAATCCGCCATTGAAAACCCTATGAAGAGCAGAGAAGCACTGACAATAGTGATGGGCATGGCACAGGGTTGAAGAGTGTTTTGTTCTGTTGTGGTTGCTATGAGACTCGACTCGACGGCACCTAACAATCTACTAGTAAAGACTGGTTTTGTAATAAATCCTAACAGATCTTACTTGAAATTGTGAAGAACATGATCTTCACAAATGAAGATGGTCTAAATTTTGCTTTTAAGGAGGGACTTTTCTCTAGTCTTTTATCAGGGTTAACTGTGCAAAATTAATTGGTAAAATCTTATTAAAGATTATTGTATTTGTTAGCTTTTCTTATTGCTGTGACCAAGATACCTGACTGAACATAAGGGAGGAAAGATAAGCTGATTTGGTTCACGTTCAGAGGTTTCAGTCCCCAGAGGCAGGGCAGATGTGTGGAGGGGGAGCAGGTGCCAGGATCTGTGGTAGAAGACTTTACATCATTACCTCAGGAAGTAGAGATAGCTAAAGAGAACTGAGGTCCAGGTAGAACTCCTAAAGGCTTGGCCCCAATGACATACTTCCACCAGCTAGGTCCCACCTCCTAAAGTTCCAAAGCTTCCAAAAAAGCACCACTTGGGGATCTAGTGTTCCAACATGACCTCTGGGGGACTTAAATTCCAACATTTATCTATTCGCTAAAGCTTTTACCTTTATCAGATTTTTTTGTTAAGGAGTTCATACACACATACTTTTGTTAGTGCATTTGGCTACTATAGTATCAAGACAATTGTGATAACATCTTTATAGAAAAAATATAATCTGCTTATATTTTTACATAAACTGAAATGGACATGTGTGCAAATATATAGTATTCTCATAATTTTTTACCATGGTTAATACTCTGTGTCCATTATCTTTCTTTCATTTTCTTTTCCTTGACTGAACCTGCCAAAATGTAGTCATTGCTAATACTGGATCAAGTTTATTGTCTTAATTTCTACTTTTTGTTTTACTTTTTTTTTTTTTTGCTTCAGTACTTGGGAGTTGAACCCAGGGCCTCGCATATACTTTGCAAGTGCTCTGCCACTGTGCAGCACCCCTACCCCATTTTTAATATCTTATCTTGAGACAGGGCCTCATTAAATTGTGCAGGCTGCCTCCAGCTTTGAGCCTGTGAGCCTCCTGCCTCTGCTTCCTGAGTCACTGGGATTACAGGCATGTACTACCATGCCCAGCTCTTTACTTTTCTGGTTTGTGCTGACTTTATTTTGCTGCTTCTGGCTTTCTGACTTAGATGCTTATTCATTCCTTCAGCATACTCATACTACATGACAGAGCCCACAAACGAAACATCCTTAGTACAATAAAGTAAAAAGAACGTTGATGATGTTTGACAAGCTTAGATATGCAGGCAATTCATTATCATCAGTTTTCAAACAGTCTACAATTTCAGGCCGATTTTAAACATTTTATTACTGAAATTTCAACCACATAGAAAAGTAGAAATAGAATGAACCACCATGAACAAACCCCTCTACTTCAAAAATTATCAACATTTTGCCAATGTGTCAGTTCTCTTTGTCAACTCCTTTTCTTTCACTGGAATTTTTGCTTTTTAGGGACAGGGTCTCATTATATAGGTGAGGTTGGCCTCAAACTTGTGATCCTCCTGCCTCCACTTCCCAAGTGCAGGGATTACAAGTGTGCACTGTCATCATGCCCGACTCAATGGAATATTTTAATGTAGATCTGTGTAGTTTATCTCAGAAGTATGGAAGTATGTATCTCTAACACAAAGGATATTTTACTTTTAGTTATCACCTTGATGTTATCCTCCATAACAAAATTAGTCATTCTAAACAGAATCTAATAATTGGTCCACGTCCCATGCTTCTTCCACTGTCTCCAAAATGTCCTTTTACATTTTGTTCACACCAGGTTGAAGTAATGCCCACTTGATGAATTTAGTTTATATCTCTTAAGACTTTATTTATAGTTGCCTCCTTTTTCTTTTTTATGTCACTCATTAGTTGATGGAATCACGTGATTTGTTCTGTAGAATTTTACACATTTGCATTCTAACTGGCTGCTTCCTGGGATGACATTTAATTTATTTACCTATTCCTCAAATTCTTGGTTTTAAAAAATTTGATTTAAAAGTATGATTCCTTCAATTATCTTGACAATAAGGACTCATAGGCAGTGGTTTGTACTTTGTCTTGCATTGTATCAGGAGGTGAATATTGTCTGATAGTCCCATTTTTATTGAGGTTAAAATTAATTGAAGGCTTCACAAACAGCTTGATAAACCCACTATAAAATCATCCACCTAATAGTTTTAGAATCTACTGAAGATCATTTTCTGGACCCATTATTCCATTAGAGTCAAGAAAATGGTGATTTTCTAATATTCTTTCCTTATTCACTGGATGAATTTCTTAAGTTAAAAAAAAATTACTTGAATTTGACGAACTTTCGGTGACCCTGAAATTTGGTTCACATAGAGAACAATAAATTCTCACTCCCCCCTTATTTTCTCTTAAGGTAGTGAAGGTAATGGGATATTACTTCCATGGTTACATTACACAAGTTTATAACTCATCTTGCTAGCAGACTTCCATCTTAAGAATGATGAGTTGGTGTCCTCCTATCTTCCTTAGCTGACCAAACTGTACAGCCATAACAAGTAAACTATCGAACTACCGGTAGGGTCATGCCAAAAGACTAAACTGGAAACACCGATTGAAAGTGGGGCAATCCAAGCACCAAAAGGTACACTAACTGTACCTTTTACATTATCTGTGTATTTGAAATTAATTTTCCAAGTGGCTAGTTTCTTTTATGCTATCTTTTTGAGAGTTTCACATTAATCCTGAACTGTTCTCAGACAAGAGATTCTAAGCCAGAGGCTTTTTTAAATTTTAAGAGAGTCATTTCATCCCCGTTTCTCTGATTCTTAAACAGTTATACTGTTAATTTTACATTCATGAAATTCATGATTTCAGCATGAAATTTATGATATGCTCAAGTAATAAAAATCTTCTTGTATTTGCTATAATCTCCTAGATTTTTACCTAGAATGAATTATTTTTATTTAATAAGTGCTGAGACATGATAGGGGGCATTTCTATACCTACTCTATAGGATCTTTCTCATAAGAATTCGCTAATACTGATGCTCACAATTATAGACAATATTTACAGAATACATGCTACAAGATTGTTATTCTTCCAAGTATTTAACTACTTAATTCTTATCACAATTCTATTACACAGTGTGACAGGCTGACTCTAAATCAGCCCCCAGTGGTCCCTATCTCCTGGTATTCATTCTCATGTAATTTCCCTAAGCATTGGGCTGTCGCATAAACAGCAGAAGGTAGCAAATGTGATGGGATGTTACTTCCGTGTTAGATTATACAAGTTTATAACCTGAATTTTGCTAGGAGACTTCCATCTTGCTAGGAGCTACTTTGCTGACTTGTACACATTGATGAAAGGAGTAGCCATGCTGGGGAGGTCAATGCAGCAAAGAACTGCAGTTAGCCTTCAGCCAACAGAAACTAAGGCTCTCACTGCAACAGCCCTCAAGGAAATTAATTCAGGGATCCAACCTGTTAGCCCAGATGTGGATCCTTCCCCAGTTAAGCCTTCAGATGAGACCCCAACCTTCGCTGAAACTTTGTAGCCTTATGACCACAAGGACTCAACTAAGTCATGCCTGGATTCCTGATCCATACAAATTTTAAGATAAATGTATATTATTTTAAGCTACTAAGTTTTTGTGGTCTCATTTATGACACTACAATAAATAATATATGTAAGTTCTATTATCACCATTTTACAAGTAAGCAAAATGAGGCACAGAAGTTTAGTATCTTATCCAATATCACAATGGCAATGAAGTGGTAAAATGGAGATAATGATAGCTAAGGCTAAAGATTTTCCTACATTCATTACATTATTCTCTTGTTAGAATTTGCTGAAGATATGCAATATTAGAAAGGTGACAGAAAGCTTTTACAGCAACAAAGTCCTTCTCTAATATAAAATTTCTTATGTTTAATCATAAGCAATTTTCTCAAAAATGGATTTCCTGACATTTTGTAACATAACATACATTCGAAATATTTCTTGTTTTAAATTCCATTATGAATCTTCTGATGTTGAGTAAGGTGTGAATGCTGTCTAAAGGCCTTCTTACATTCCTTACATTTATAGGGTTTCTCACCAGTATGAATCCTCTGGTGTTGAGTAAGAAATGAATAAAGTCTAAAAGCCTTACCACATTCCTTACACTCATAAGGTTTCTCACCAGTATGAATACTCTGATGCTGAGTAAGTTGTGAGAGCAGTCTGAAAGGTTTTCTACACTCCTTACATTCGTAAGGTTTCTCACCAGTATGAATACTCTGATGTTGAGTGAGTTGTGAGAGCAGTCGAAAGGCCTTCCCACATTCTTCACATTCATAGGGTCTCTCACCAATATGAATGCTCTGGTGGGAAATAAGTTGTGAGTAACTACTAAAGGTCTTCCAACATTCCATACACTCATAGGGTTTCTCACGGGTATGAATCCTCTGATGGCGAACAAGCTGTTGCCTTAATCTGAAAGTCTTCCCACATTCCTTACACTCATAGGGTTTCTCCCCAGTATGAATACTCTGATGGACAGTAAGTTGTTGACATATTCTAAAGGCCTTTCCACATTCTTTGCATGCATAGGGTTTCTCACCAAAATGGATTTTCTGATGGACTCTAAGGTCTGGGCCACACACAAAGGCTTTCCCGCATTCCTTACATTCATATAGCTTTTCAGAAGTGTGAAGTCTCTGATGTCGAGTAAGGTGTGTACACTGTCTAAAGGTCTTCCCACATTCCTTACATTCGTAGGGCTTCTCACCAGTGTGGATTCTCTGATGCCGAGCCAGCTGCTGATGTACTCTAAAGGCCTTTCCACATTCTTTGCATTCATAAGGCTTTTCGCCAGTATGAAGTCTCTGATGCTGTGTAAGTTCTTGGAGCACCGTGAAGGCTTTCCCACACTCCTTACATTCATAAGGTTTCTCACCAGTATGAAGTTTGTGATGTCGAATAAGATGTGCACGTTGTCTGAAGGCCTGCCCACATTCCTTACATTTATAAGGTTTCTCACCAGTGTGGATTCTTAGGTGTTGACTAAGGGTTGAACGACGAATAAAGGTCTTCCTACATTCCTTACATTCATATAGCTTTTCTCCATTATGAACTCTCTGATACTCGGTAAGAAAATTCTGCTTTTTGTAAGTGGCTATTTTTTCAGAGGTGATTTTCACTTGCCCAAAGTAACTCTCTTGTGGTTCTTTTTGGCCGTCCATCTTGCTTTCACATTCCCAATCATTTCTAAAAATGGAGCCCTGGAGGCTATAACTTTTAACTCTTTCCATTATCTCCCACTGTAATGAATATATTTCATAAATATCCTTTTCTGGGGGTAAAGTACTGATCTTGTATCTGGATTCCAAATCTGAAAGGAAACAAGAAAGCAAACACATGCTATTTTCCTATTCTAGAAGAAAGAAACTTCCATAGAGAAATAAAAGGATCTAAAATACTTCCCATTACAAGTGATAGATCTCCCTCTCTCAAACATAGGCATGTCTACTACAATATCACATATACATACCTATACATACCCCTATGCACTAAAACAACTGAGTTCATGGGAAAAACAGGGCTGCAGTAGACCACTCAACTCCACACGGAGTTATTAGTGGAGACTAAGAAATATGAGTTGATAATCCAAAATCCAGTTCAGTATAGCTGAAGGCCACTTCACAAATACTAAAATAAACAAAATGAAGCAGGTATAGAGACACAGCATATAAAAATAAAGCCCTGAGATGGGCATGGTGGTCAATGCCTACAGTCCCAGATACTGAGGAGGTGAGACAGAAGCATCACTTAAGCTCAGGAGTTCAAAGCCAGTTTGGGCAACACAGCAAGACCCCACCTCACAAGGAGGAAGGAAGAAAGGGAGGGAGGGAGTGGAGGGGAGGGGAAGGAAAGGGAAAGGAAAGGAAGGGAAGGGAAGGGAAAAGGAAAAGGGAAAGGGAAAGGGAAAGGAAAAGGAAGGAAAGGGAAGGGAAGGGAAGGGAAGGAAGGGAAGGAAGGGCAAGGAAGGGCAAGGAAGGACAAGGAAGGGCAAGAAAGGTCAAGGAAGGTCAAGGAAGGGCAAGGAAGGGCAAGGCAAATCATTCAGACAAAAGAAAGTCCTAGGGCCATGCAAGATTGATTGTATAAATTGTCTCTGGGAAAGAAGCCTTGGGTACTTCCTACTCATTTTCTTAAAAAAGACGTAAAAAGGTTTCTGACAATAAAGCATCAAATTGAAAGGTTTTGCTTTTCAAGATGAATCCTATCAATCTCCTCTACTAATCTGGTTCCACTCAGCTGGGAAAACTACCTGTGAACTATCTTCCATATTATACTGCTATTATTCCCTGTCACTATTAGGTAAATTTATATCATAGAACAGATTGTGTTCTCATACATTTTGACAAAAGGCAAGGAAAATACAGAATAGAATCCAAGTGTAGAGATGGAGTTGGTGATTAGGGAAGTAAGCCAAATTAGTGGGACCCTGATTTAAGTGTGGACAAGAACCACCTGGAGACTTACTTAATTTATGAAGTTTTTTTTTTTCTTTTCCTCTTCCAAGCCCTGGTATATGTTATTTCTCCAAGAAGTCCTAATTCCTTGGGTGTGGGTGCTAGGTGCCCTCGTGGCTACTCAGGTGACACTCCTTCTACATCTTCTCTGCTAGGAAGTGTGCATATATTTATTCATACAGATAACACACACATCTGTATTTCTGCACCCACATTTTTATTTTATTTTGCAGTAGTGAGGGACTGAACTCACAGCCTCATGTAAGCTAGGCAAGAACTCTACCACTGAGCTACACTCCTAGCCCCTTTTTTGAGACAAGGTCTCACACTAGGTTGCACAGGCTGCTTCTGGCTTCAAATTTGCAATCCTCTCCAGCTTCAGTCTCTCAAGTTGCTGGGATGACAGGCAAGAAACACTTCTGATGGTGACCAATGTTTGAGTATCTCTAAACATTTTCAATGATTTCTCTTTACCACTAGAATAAAATATAAACATCTGGGCATGGACAATAAGGCTTCTGCTTAGCAACAAGACTCTACCCACATTTTCTTTCTCTGTTCATGTCACCCTGGGCTCTTTTCAGCTTACAAAATGTCCTACCACTGTTGCTGTTGAATAGTATCTTTCACAGGTTGTGCCACCCTTGAAGAATCTTCAAATTTGCCTTTTCATTCTCAAATCTCAAAGATCACTTCTTCAGAAAGGCTATTCCTGCTAACCCTATTCAAGTCCATATAATTTATGCTCCATCCTTACCCATTCTGGCTCATCTGAATACTACTTCTCTAAATTTTGAAGTAATGTTTATTAATTCTTATTTGTTATTCTGTTATTTTCTTACCCCTAATTTTCCTCAGGTCTACAGCCATATCACCCTGGTATCGGATCTCATCAGATCTCGGAAGCTAAGCAGGGTCGGGCCTGGTTAGTCTTTGGATGGGAGACCACCTGGAAATACTGGGTGCTGTACGCTTGGGAGAAGGACCTGGCATCCTACTCTCAAAATAATCAGCCACTGAAAATCCTATAAATAGCAGAGACGCATTGACAATAGTGCTGAACATGGCACAGTGTCAGGTAGTGTATCACTTGTTGTACATAGGGTCACTGTGAGTTGGATCTGCCTTGATGGCACTTAACAACAACAACAATTTACCCAAGAGGCAGAAACCATCTCAAACGTCACACTAAATATCAAGCCCCAAATACATAATAGATATTATTCATTGAATTTTCATCATTATGTAATCATTAATGAATATGTACATCTTAGTCTAATCTTTTATCAAATACTATAATGATTAACTTATCTGCCACTAGAGTTTAAACCACTATTTATCAATTCAACATTTGTTCAAAGTTTTATTCCTTCCTAGCCATCCCAATGTGCTGATTTCCATTCTCACATAGCCACAACAACTATTTCAAATACTTCAGGTATATGAAATCCTGAGCAAAATGACATGGTAAATATCAAGCACAGTAGAATCACTGGGGGTCTGGGATCATCTGAGTACAAGAGAGTAAAAATAAAGCATGAGTTGGATGTGGCCTCAAAGATAGTGATCAAGACATAGTACTTATGTGAAGAAAATCTAAATGCAAAGACATGCAAATGGAAGAGAGGTCTTTGATGGAGGAGTGGGACAGGGGAGGAAGTACACAAGAGGGTAAGGGGGAACTTATCTGTGCAATGTACAACAAAATGCATATATGGAAATGTCACAATGAAATGCATGTCAGAAAAACATATTAAGTTGTACATTAGAAATTTCCAATAAAAAAAGAAAATCTAAATGCCAAATGAAGTAAACAAAGAGATGAGAAGGAAAGGTAGGAAAATATTTTTCTTTGATTGTATAAAATTATTGAAATTATTTAAATAATAGTCTCTGGTTATGATGAAATAAAATAGGAAAACAAAAATCCCAAGCTATATAACCATAAAATCATAAAATCTTTACTTTAAATTTTAAAAACTCTCGCTAAATAAGGAAAAGTATAAAATTTCTAAAAAATAGTGAAAGTACGTTATAAAGAATCTATGAAATATATAGCTACATATCTAAGAAGAAAATTCAGATACATTTAAATACTTAAAGCAATCAAAATGAAAGAAAAGATATGAGTATCCCACTCAAAAGCAGAACAACAACAAAATATAATGAGCAACCCAAAAAGGGAGTAATTTAAACACAAACCAAATTTCATTCACTAGATAACAGAGAAAGAATGAAACTAATACACAAATTAAAAACCCAGGTTGTTTGGGGGGAAAAAAATCAGTGGAATCTACTAACCACAGGCTAAGACAATAAGGAAAAAAGGAAAGCACTCAAAAAAAAAAAAAAAAAAAGGAAACTATGTGTTCAGAGCCAAGTCACTATGGGTCTCTCACATTTTTTGCCTATCTTGTAAACAGAAGCACCCACTACCTTTATTCTTGGCTATCTTTTCAAGAATGTTTATCTAACAAACACCATGGGAGGCAGGGAGTATGTCTGTGAGATCCACAGGTTTGCTTACTTGTTTAATATACTTGCTAGTTTAGGTAACATGGCCCTCCCTCAGAGCAAAGGTCATGCATTCCTACTGCCCATAAGAAAAGGATTTGGGTTCTCTAAGCTCAGGGTTCTTCTCCTGTAAGGCAGCTCACTGTATATTCAGGATTGATCTAGACCCATCCATATCAGCCTCTTGGAACTTGTAGGTAAAAAAGGAACTGGCACAGATGCTTGATGTGCATGCTGCTTGCTGTGCGATAAGCCAGTGAAATCCTTTGTCTTTGCCTCAGGAACCCTGTATCTTCTGCCACACCTGTGACAACAGGCCCAAACTTTTTGGCGCGAAGGACTAGTTTCGTGAGACAGTCTTTCCACGGACAGGGTTGGGAGGGATGCTGATCTGACAGGAGGTGCAGCTCAGACGGGTAGGGCAAGCTATGGGGAGAGGCTATAAATACAAATGTAAATACAGATGTTACTGTCCACAGATAGGGGTTGGGGACCCGGATCTATGACACTCTTGGCAGGATAACTTGTTAGCTTGCAAGTAGGGTGAAAGTTTAAACCCTTCAGTATAACAAAACAGTCTAGCTCAGCTGGTAGAATGCTACTGTGCTCTCTGAGGCCCTGGGTTTGATCTCCAGCACCACAAAAACGGGAGAAGGATGTGGCTATCCACTCCCGAAGCAATTCTAAAATAATCAGCCATTGAAAACTCTATGAATAGCAAAGAAGTATGGGGATAGTGCTGGGCATGGCACAGAGTCAGGCAGTGTTTCATTCTATTGTACATATGGTCACTACGAGTCAGACCCAACTTGATGGCACCTAACAACAACAGCAACAACAACAGACCCTTGAATTAATTAAGGATTAATTTATTCTTTTATTTTATTTTTATTTTTATTTATTTTATTTTATTTTAATTTGGTGGCATTTAAGGAATTGAACCCAGGGTGTGGCACATACTTTGCAAGTGCTCTACCACTAGGCTGCAAACTTAACCCATATTTTATTTGTATTTTGAGTCAGGGCCTTACTAAATTCCACAGTCTGCCTCTGGCCTTGAAATTACAATCCTCCTGGCTCTGCCTACTGAGTTGCTGGGATTATAGTTGTGTGCCACTGAGCTTGGCTCTTCCAAAACATTTTTAAAAAGAAAAATCTCCAATTTATTTTTGAGTATAAAAATGGAATCAAAACCTAGTAAACTATATGCCAATATTACTTAGGAAAACTCATGCAAAAACTCCTATAGCACACCGAAAGAAAATATACCATAATTAAGCTGATGTATTCTAGGAATGCAAGGGTAGTTCAATACTAGAAAATGTACTAAAATAATTCCATCATATTGTTGTTTTTGTTAGGTGCTGTCAAGTTAGTATCTGACTCATAGCAACCCGACATACAACAGACGAAACACTTGTGGTGCTCCTCTGCTATTCAAAGGGTTTCCAATGGCTGATTATTTTTTGGGAGAGTGGGTTGCTGGGTACTTCTTCCAAGCCAATAGCACCTGGTATTCCCAGGCAGTCTCCTATCCAAGTACTAACCAGGCCCAACCCTGCTTAGCTTCTGAGATCTGACACCACAGTGGTAAGGCTGCAGGCCTCCATCATATTGTTGTTGTTAGGTGTTGTGGAGTCGGTATCCTACTCATAGCGACCCTCATAGGGTTTTCAATGGCTGACTATTTCGAGATTGCCTTGGGAGTGGATTGCCAGGTCCTTCTCGCATTTTTGCAGTGCTGGGAATTGAACTCGGGACCTCACAGACTGCAGCACAGTACTCTACCAACTGAGCTAAATCCCAGCCCCTTAACCACCATGTTAGTTACTCTAAAAACAAAAAATCATATGATTAGGCTCCAGAAAGGCACCTGACATAATTCAGTATTCATTTTTATTTATTTTTGTAGACAGGGTCTCACTATGTAGCTCAGGTTGGCCTGGAAGTCACTACGTAGTCAAGGCTGGTCTTGAACTCATGATCCTCCTGCCTCATCTTCTCAAGTGCTGGGATTATAGGTGTGTACCACCATGCCTGACTAGTATTCATTACTATTTTAAAAAGCACACACACAAAATTTTTTTAATTGGAAATTTTTAATGTACACCTTACTGTGATTCATTCTGGCATGCTTTTCATTGTGGCATTTCCATATATGCATTTTGATGTACATTATTCACATAGGTGTCCGCTTACCCTCTTGTATGCTTCCTCCCCCACCCTCCCCAACTAAGTCTTCTCTACCATTTACTTGGTAATATTTTTCTATATGTCCTTGAGTTCCAGTTCTGTTTAAGATAGAAACTTTTCCTGTAGTGAACTTTGTTTTTATCTTGTCAGAACAATTGCATGCATTTTCTAGACCATTTATATTGACCCCATTCTTAGCTTTTTTTTTTTTTTTTTTCATTTTATTTTGATCCGACCTTTGAATAGGATACAATTCTTTTCCTTAACATGATAAAAAATATATATACATTTCTTGGCCTCAAAGTTAGACTTAATTTAGTGAAGAAATACAGGGGGGCATGAAAGAGACTTTGGAATCATTCTTAAACTTGATTGTAGGGATAGTTACACAAGTATATGTCTCTGTTAAAATTCCTAGTACTGGCCACCAAAGAGCATGAATTATGACATACTCATTAATAAACCAGACTTTAAAAGGTATTTTAAAAATAAGTACCTTTTCCACCTAAGTCACCCATGTACTATTTTTTTCTTATTCTGAAATATTTAATTATAAATTCAAAAGCATTTTTCTCTTCTCTTTGCCTATTTACACTCTCTTCCAAAAAATCACCTTATAATGGCTTTCTTTGGTCACCAGATTACCACCTAGACTAGACAAAGCCTGCAGGTAAGAGATATAAGTGGTGTAAAGCCACTGTTCTCCTACAGTATTACCACAGTTGGTATCACAATGTAATGCTACAATAATTTCTCTTCTCTTTTTTTTTCTTTCTTTCTTTTTTGAGGTACTAGGGGTTTGAACCCAGGTTCTTATGCATCCTTTGCAAGTACTCTACCACTGAGCTGCACCCTCAGCCCATTTTTAAATCTTTTATCTTGAGACAAGGTCTCATTAAGCTACGCAAGCTGCCTCTGGCCTCACATCTTACTTACAATCCTTCTGCCTCTACCTCCCATGTTGCGAGGCATCAGGGTGCCTGGCTTCCAATGATTTCAGTTAAGGAGTAACACTGTATTTTAAATGTAATTGTGTAATTGCCTTTTAAGTATATTTTCAAGAAGACTGGGGAGAGATTTTTTGTTTGGGATATTCTAGTCACACTAAATTTAGGTAGCTGACCCCTTCAGTCCAGGTCAACTATCATGAAATTACACTGCCCGGCCCTTGTTTACTAGGATAACATCAGTTGATGCCATAGTACAGAGAGTCTGCAGAATGTCTTACCAGGATAGCCATGGAGGTCAGGACATGACCCCACCTGGGACCATCTAGAGGAAATACTGCCACTGCTTTGGGTGAAGAGCTCAGAGAGATTCCTCCCTAAGTGTTCCCACCATCCAGTTCTTCCCGAAGAGTTCCGAGAAACATGAGAGATGACAAACTAAGCCGGTTTATATTTTATCAATATTCTATGATTACATATGTTAGCAGTAAATTCTATTCACAAGAGGAAAAATAAACTTACTCTCCCCTAGAACTGGGAAATCAGTATTTTATCCGATTAATACACCAGTCTAATGATTGACTTCTTTACTGAATGTGCTTTAGAAATGCAATCTTGCTGTAAGAACCACTAGATGCATGCTGTGCAAAGAGAAAAAAATAATGTAATCCAAATGAAAAATACCAATGATTTTATTTTCCCTAGAATTAGACATGTTGGTTCAAAAATGAAAATTCAAATGTGGAAAAAGAAACCACCACCAGAAAACTGAAAAAGAAGAACAATGAGAAGGGAATATCCCAAGAATTACTAAAATACAAAAAAAGCGTCAATAATGAAAATATGGTATTGATGACAAAAACATTGAATAAAAACATCAAACTGCTTTCAATAAACACACTAATAACAGTGTTGGTGTTATTATTCCAAAATTCAAATACATGTGAAAGCATGTGTATTAGAATAAAATAAATTAGTAAGAATGTATATTTCATAGAACCTGTTGGCACTAAATGTTTGCATCCGCCCTAAATTCACATGTTAAAGTCCTAAACATCAATGTGATGCTATTTAGAGGTGGGGTTTTTCGAAGGTAATAGGTTGAAAGGTAAAGGTTCAGATGATAAAGAGGTCTTAAGGTGGAGCCCTTAAGGGGGAGGGAAGAATGAGTACAATTATAAAAACACGAAGATCTGGGCTAGGTGGTATTCATCAATAATCCTAATGACTCCAGAGGTGGAAGCAAGAGGATCTTGTGTTTGAGACCAGAGGCAGCCCGCACAATTTAGCAAGACCCCAGGCAGGGGGGCAAAGAGGGTACCTGAGGTTGCAGCCCAGTAGTACAGCACTTGCAAAATACGTACAAGGCCCTGGGTTCAATCTCCAAGTACAAAACCAAGACAAAACACAACAAAAAACCCAACAACAAAAACCAACAGGAAGGACTGGTGGTGTAGTTCAGGGTAGAGCACTTGCCTGGCATGTGTGAGGCCCTGGATTCCAGCCAGCACTGATGAAAGAGAAAGAAAAGAAAAAGAAGGATAGAAGGAAGGAAAGAAGGAATGAAGGAAGGAACGAAGGAAGGGAGGGATGGAGAGAGGGAGGAAAGGTCATTTCAGAGCTCACTTTTTCATTTTTTCTAAGCCTTGTGAAGAACCATCAAGAAGGCAGCCATCCACATGCCAGGAAGGGACCCTCATAAGAACCTAACCATGCTGGCACTCTGTTCTTGGATTTCTCTAAAAATGTGAGAAAATAAATATCTGTTGTTTAAGCCACCTAGTCGTTGGTATTTTGTTGTGACAGCCTGAGATAACCAATACAGATTTAGATAAAGATGAGGCTGTATTCATTGATCGAGAAAAAAGAATAGTCCCTCCCTTTGCAAATCTTTTTACCTATCCTCCTAAATATCTCCCTTTCTTGTATTTACATTTTATCTTGAAATAATTGTGTTTATACAAAGTTGCAAACAAATGTACAGAAAAGTCCTATGCACCCTTCCTTCAGACTCTCCCAATGTTATCATTGGATACAACTATAGTACAATAGTCAAACCAAGAAGTTAACACTGGGAAAATCCATAGTCCTTAGATTCCACCAGTCACACATGCATCCATGTATGTTCATGTGCATACAGCTCTACGCAATTTTACCTCACGTTAGCCTTGCATAATCACCACCATAATCAAGATATCAACTGTATCACAACCCCAAGACTCCCCTGTGCTATCCTTTTATAGCCCTAACCATTCATTCTCCTCCCTCCGTTTTTATTATTTTTTTTAGTGGGGAGACAAAGTCTCACTATGTAGCCCAGGCTAGACTCAAACTTGTGATCCTCCTGCCTCAATGACCCAAGTGTAACAGGTGGGTGCCACCATGCCTGGCTCCCATTTCTCCTTCTTAAACTCTGGCAACCATTAACCTGTTTCCATCTCTGTAATTATACTCTTTTACAAATGTTATATCAGTGGAGTCATACAGTATGTGAACTTTTGTGATTTTTTTTCCTTTTTTCTGGTGGTACTGAGGGGTTGAACACAGGGCCTCACACATCCTTTGCAAGTGCTCTACCACTGAGTTGCACTCCCCGTCCATTTTTTACTCTCTTATGCTGAGTCAAGGTCTTGGTAAATTATGCAGGCTGCCTCTCGCCTCAAGACTCTTGATCCTCCTGCCTCCACCTCCTGAGTTGCTGGGATTACTGGTGTGCACCACAACGCCCAGGATTTTACTCACCTTTTAATTGGCTGCTTATCATTTCAGTACTGAATTGTAGTATATATACTACATGCCAATCTTTTGTCAGATATGTTTTACTATTTTTTCCCAGGTCAACAGAAAGTTATTTTGCTAGTGTAGACTTAAAAAGCCTTTCCACCAGAGGCTACAGACTTTTGAAAAGAGATCCTCAACCACCTCTCAAGGGTGTGCCTCCACCCTAACTAGCTTAGCTATTACCTGCAGGAATGATTTCCCCGTTTCTGTGGAGCCCTCACTCACCAGTGCAATACTCTCTTGTCCCTTCTTTCACAACCATGCCAGGTTCCTTCCCTTCTTCATCCAATAAGGTAACCACATCTGGTTTAGAAATGGAAGGTCCTGCTTTAAAAAAAACAATGTCATGTGAAAATATAAACCTGAAAGTCCTTACATTTGGCCTCAGTTAAATTTACAATTAACTATAAACCAAAATGGTGCGTTATACGCTTAAATACAAATAAATGCAAAGGAACTGAAGAACATCTATTTTAAGGTAACCTCAGGACCACAAGGAATAAAAACCAGATGACGAAGAATTGACCTTAATACAGTTTTAATTCACACAGGCTCTGATGAGAGGTAGTGTTGTGTAATCATTGAGAACACAGAGTCTGGATCCAGGCCTTCTGGGCTTCAAACCTTGGCCCTGTCACTGTGTTACCTCAGTAAATTATTAACCTCATGTGCCTAAGTTTTCTTATCTGAAATAAGGATAATAATAGTATCTTTCTCACAGAGTTGCTGTGAGGATTAATTAACATGCAAATGCTCAAAATAGTGTCTAAGGACAAATACTTAAGTTTAATATGTGTTTATTAGCTATTTATTTTTATTGTTGCTCTTGTGCTGAAAGGGTAATAAGAGGTATTCTGAGAAATTCTCAGATCTTTTCTAGGAGATTCATTCAATGTTAAATACAAAGTTCTCAAAATTTAACTTTCAAATACAAAGCAGGTAGATCTGAGTATGTCTGTTACAGGAAATAGATGTGTTTACCTGAGTTTTAAAGGAACTTTGTGGATCCAGCCTATGTTCTATATGTTCCTTTAATTTTCATTTTCTCCCTCGCCCCCTCTGGTCCCCTTTGATTTTTAGAGAAATTCAGAAGCCCTGTGTCTAGGTATTCTCCCTGCAGGTGAATTAGAAATCTGTATAAAGCATTTATATCAAATATGAGCTCAAATACAATGTAAAATCTACTGTGTGTGTGTGTGTGTGTGTGTGTGTGTGTGTGTGATAATACTTTTGCTATAGTCAAATCCAGCTCCTTGGATACTAAGGAAACCAGGAATTACAAAGTTTGAAGAAAAGTGTTAGGACACAGCAGGCTAAGAATGATTAGGTGTTATTAAATGAAGAGGCACCTTTCGCCGTAACACCCTGGCATCCGATCTCACCTGATCTAGGAAGCCAAACATGGTTAGCTTGGTTAGGTCTTGGATGGGAGACTGCCTGGGAATACTGGGTGCTATCGGCTTGGGAAAAGAACCTGCAGCCCACTCCTGAAACAATCATCCATTGAAAGCCCTATGAATAGCAAAGAAGCATGGACATAGTACCAGGCATGGCACAGTGTTGGGTAGTGCTTCATTCTGTGGTACAATGAGATGCTATGAGTCGGACCTTACTCAACAGCACTTAAAACAACAACAAAACGGAGGGGCATATTTCCAATCTAACAATTCCAATCCAAGCCTAAACCATTCTTTTTATGGAACAGAGAGCAAAAAAGAAGCTAATTTCTCAAATAATAGTCCTGAAATTAAAAGCAGAGAGAGGTAACATCCTTTGAGATAAATAAGTTTACCTAGTGAGATGAAGTTGCTGTAGTTCTCCCACATTACATCCCTATATAAGTCCCTCTGAGCAGAATCCAGGAATTCCCATTCTTCCTGTGAAAAGTCTATGGCCACATCTCTGAATGTCACTGAACTCTGAAAAAGTAAACTCACGTATTACTTGTGAAAGAAAAAATTTTATATATACACACACACACACATATATACACACATATATATATACATACATACACACACACATATATATGTTTATGGAGCTGAGATTTAACTCAGTTGGTAGAGCATCACTCTGCAGTCTCTGAGGCACCAAGTTCGATTGCCAGCACCGCAAAAATGGGAGGATGTGGCAATCCGCTCCTGAGGCAATCCCGAAACAATCAGCCATGGAAAACCCTATAATGGTCACTATGAGTTGGACATGATGGCACTTAACAACAAATACATATTTATATATATTTATGTATTGTTGTTGTTAGGTGCTGTCAAGTCACATCCAACTCATAGCAACCCTTTATATATTTAAAATTATTATTAATCTTTTTTGGCAGTACTAATGAGTTGAATCCAGAGTCTTGCACATGTTTTACAAGTGCTCTACCACTGAGCTGTACCCTCAATCCATTTTTTACTTTATTTCAAGACACGGTCTCAGTAAGTTAAGCAGGCTGCCTCTGGTCTTGAACTTGCGATTTTCCTTCCTCCGCCTCCCAAATCACTGGGATGACAGGCATCTGCCATGGTGCTCAGCTTAAATTAAAGACTTAACTGGAAAGAGAGAAGGTTGAAGACTGCAGTGCAAAATGCAAAGCACATAGCATGTAAAGAGCACAGAGCTGAAAACTTACAATACAAGCAACAGCAAGAAAGTTAGTGTCTCAGAAGCAGAGTGACAACATGGCCTTAAGTAATCCTGTGGCTGAAGATAATTTTTTTTTTTTTGGCCAGGTATGGTAGCACACACCTGTAATCCCAGCTATTCCAGAGGCTGAGGCAGGAGTATCAGAGGATCAGAAGTTTGAGGACAGAAGCAGCCTGCAGAACTTAGCAAGGCCCTGTCTCAAAACAAGAAAATAAAATAAAAGCAAAAAAAAGGCTAGAAATGTAGCTCAGTGGTAGTGTGCTTGCCTACCATATGCAAATCCCTGGGTCCTGGATTTAATCCCCAACACTGGGGGGAAAAATTTAAAATTTTATTGAAACATATCTGGAAGTGAATAAAATTCAGAAATTACCATTAAATCAAACCATGTATACAAGCTTTCTGCATAGTATGTGCCTCCACCAGAAGTTCTAAAGAAATATAAGATCTTCTACATTCTTTTCCCTTTGATGACCATGAAAAAACATTAGCAAAAATTTCTCCCAAATGTACTACAAAATCTCCAGAAACATGGGCATAGTGGCGCATGCTTGCAATCCCAGCACTTGGAAGGCTGAGGTGGGAGGAGCACGAATTCAAGGTCATCCTAGTTTATGTAGTGAGTTCCAGGCCAGTCTGGGCTATATAACGAGAGACTATGTTTCCAAAAAAAAAAAAAAAAAAAAAAAAAATCTTAAAAGACAGACTCAAATTCATCACCAAGTAAGATTACTTATTCATTTTGCAGTACTCAGGGGTTGAACCCAGGGCCTCACATATATCTTTGCAAGTATATCTCTACCACTGGGATGCACCTCCAATCCATTTTTTTGTTTAATTTTGAGTCAAGGTCTCACTAAGTTATGCAGGCTGCCTCTGGCCTCTAACTCACAATCCTTCTACTTCCACCTCCTGAGTCACTGGGAGTACAGGCCTGCCCAACTGTGACCCCCTGGCACAAAGTCAGATTTTATTATAAACATTTTCTCTGTTACAACCAGTTCTTCAGTAAACTTTCAAAAATTTGCTACATAATAGCCAGGCACAGTGGCACACACCTGTAATCCCAGAGGCTTGGAAGGTGGAGGCAGGAGGATCGCAAGTTCAAGACCAGAGGCAGTCTGCGTAATGTAGCAAGACCCTGTCTCAAAAAAAGTAAAAAAAAATGGGCTGGGGGTACAGCTCAGTGGTTCAACACTTGCAAAGCATGCAAGTGCAAGGCCCTGGGTTCAACCCCCAGTACCAGAAAAAAAAAAGCTACATAGTAATCTTCATGTTGAATATATTAGATTCTCTTTTTAAAAGTTCAGATGTTTGAGATGGGCACAGTGGCACATGCCTGTAATCCCAGCGGCTTGGGAGGCAGAGGCAGGAGGATCGCAAGTTCGAGACCAGAGGCAGTCTGTGTAATTTAGTGAGACCCTGTCTCAAAAAGTAAAAAAATGGGCTGGGCTGCAGCTCAGTGGTCCAGCACTTGCAGAGCATGCAAGCGCAAGGCCCTGGGTTCAACGCCCCCAGCACCGGGAAAAAAAAAAAAAGGTTCAGTGTTTGAATTCACTCAGTACAATCTCAAAAATCTTCCCCAACACTTACTGTCTATAATATCTAACACTTATACATCTAAATAATCTTACTCTTTACTATCTATTATCCCTCATTGAACATCTTTTCTTGTTCCTGAGTTACAAAACACCAAATCATGAAGACAAAATGAAGAAAGCACCCTGGACCAGTAGTCTCTAACAAGGATGTGATTTTGCTCAGCCAAGGACATCAGGCCATATCTGGAGACAATTTTGGTTGTCACAACTGCAGAGAAGGGCTGCAAGTGTTATAAGCACCCAATGCATACTGTAATCCCCAGCACTGGGAGGCTGAAGCACGAAGATTGCAAGTTGGAGGCCAGCCTGGGCTACATAGTGAGACCCTATTTCAAAAACAAAACAACTACAACAAAACAGCACAACACAATCATCTCTGATTTTCTCCCAGAGTATACCAGCAACAAAATTCGTCAACCTTGGAACTATCAATATTTTGAGCCAGAGAATCCTTTATTACAGGGAACAATTCTTGTGCATTGTATGTCTGCATTTTTCTCAATGCATTCCACTTCTGGTCTCTCTTGACTTTAGACAGAAGATTCTGCAGATGGGAGATGTTCCACATTGGTGGAAGAGGGAAAGGTGCATAAAACAATGGGCCATCTATTTCAAACCCTATCAGGAATAAGACAAACTAGACCAACTTATTGGATGCAGTTCTGTCAAATCAGGAGGTTCAGGAAAAAGGACGAATATGTATATAATGGTCTGGGAATTGACAGAATTTCAAAAGGGAAAGAGGAGATGGGCACAGTGACACACACCCATAACCTCAGCACTCAGGATAGGGAGGCAGGAGGACTGAGAGTTTAAGGTCAGCCTGGACTACATAGCAAGACCTTGTCTCAAACAAACAAACAAATAAACAAACGAAAATAGGTAAGAGAAATATTAACTTACATGGGCCATGGTTTAGGAACTGTAAGAACTGATCTTTTTCAATATTTCTCTGTTGTTGAATTGGAGAGTCCAGACAAGCCGCAGCTGGAAGAAGAAAAATCAGCCGTAAAAGCAGGTATGTCTCAGAGCTTCCTAAAAAAAATTTTTTTTAAGAGTACTGAGGGGTTGAACCCAGGGCCTCTTCTAAGCAGGTGCTCTATCACCTGGAGCTGCACTCCAAGCCCAAGCCCCTTTTCTATTTTTTGAGATACGGTGTTGCTAAGTTGCTCAGGCTGCCTCTGGCCAGGAACTTGAGATCCTCCTGCCTCAGCCTCCTGACTTACTGGGATAATAAATGTGTACCACTGTGTGCAGCATAATTTATGTTAATACGAATATTTTTTTTCCTGTACTATTCATCCTTCCAAATTACCACCCCCACTACTATACCCACACCTATCCTACATCTGCCTGCAATACCAGTGTGGTGGCCAATTCTGTCAGATCTCAGAAGCTAAGCAGGGTTAGGCCTGGTTAGTCCTTGAATGGGAGGCCGCCTGGGAACACCAGGTGCTGTGGACTTGGGAGAAGGACCTGGAAACCCACTCCAAAAAATAAATCTGCCATTGAAAACTCTATGAATAGCAGAGAAGCACTGACAATAGTGTTTTGCCTATTGTACATAGGGATGCTATGAATCAGACACCTAACAACAAGCTAAAGATTAACTGGAACAAATCTGTATGGTGCAACAAAATCGCATTTATCGACACAGAGAGAGAAGAAATTCTACTGGAACAGTTAAAATGCCTTGGATAAGATGGATGAGATGGATGAGGAAAGTTCAAGGGCTGAGCTCTAGCAGAATCTTTTTTTTTTTTTTTTTTTTTTGGTGGGTGCTGGGGACAAACCCCATGACCCTGCACATGCTAGGCAAATGCTCCAGCACAAAGTTACACCCCCATCCCCTCAGATTCAGGAGTTCTGAACAGGGTCCAAAGGCCAGGAGGATCTGGAATGGCTGCGGTTTCTGCAGTGAGGGTAGGACAGGCAGAGATTCCTTGGAGACTGAGTGCTGAGTGTCATCGCAATACTCCCCAGTAACAAAAGATAAAAGAGCAAAGTGAGTCTGGAGCATCCCCAGTAAGAAAACCCTAACTCCACACAGAGAGAATCGTTATGACATTTAACAAGTGCAGCATAGCCTGGGGAGAAATAATGGTGTCGATTAATTTTGCAGCTGGCTTTATCTGTCTCTTCTCTCATTGCCCAATTATCCATAGAGCTGCGACTTCTCTTTCCAGGCCGTGCTTTTACTCTTTCATTTAAAAAATAAATAAAATAAAATAGGCGCACGCCTGTAATTCCAGCGACTCGGGAGATAGAGGCAGGAGGATCGCAAGTTCGAGACCAGAGGCTGTCTGTGTAATTTAGCAAGATGCTGTCTGAAAAAAAGTGAACAAATGGGCAGAGGGTGCAGCTCAGTGGTCCAGCACTTGCAAAGCACGCAAGCACAAGGCCCTGGGTTCCACCCCGAGGACTGCAAAAAATAAATAAATTTTAAAAAAATTAAAATTAAAAAACTAAAAAATTAAATTTAAAATGACATTGTTGTTGTTGTCAGGTGCCGTCAAGTCGGTATCCGACTCATAGCGACCCTCTGTACAACAGGGGAAACACTATTGTCAGTGCTTCTCTGCTGTTCATAGGGTTTTCAATGGCAGATCGAATTTTGGGAGGGGGATGCCAGGTCCTTCTCCCAAGGCTACAGCTTCTGGTGTTCCCAGGTGGTCTCCCATCCAGGTACTAACCAGGCCCCACCCTGTTTAGCTTCCGAGATCTGACGGGATCGGATGCCACAGGGCTATGGCTGCAGGCAAAATGACATTACATGAAATAAACTAAACCTGACTTTGGTTTTTTATATATGCAACAGCAATCATTTCCTCCATTCCTTCCGCCTTCCTAAAGGTCAGCAGCATTGGGATAGAGATGTCAAGCTCCAAGAAATTAGCCAGGCCGCCGCATGCGGTGGCACACGCCTGTAATCCCTGCGATTCGGGAGGCAGAGGCAGGAGGATCGCAAGTTTGAGACCAGAGGCAGTCTGCGTAATTTAGCGAGACCCTGTCTCAAAAAGTAAAAAAAAAAAGGGGGGGGGTTCTGGGGATGCAGCTCAGTGGTCCAGCACTTTAAGCATGGAAACACAAGGCCCTGGGTTCAACACCCAGTACGGCAAAAAAAAAAAAAAAAAGAAAGGAAGAAAGGAAGGAAAGGAAAGGAAAGGAAAGGAAAAAAGAAAAAGAAAAAATAAAAAAATCAGCCGGGCCTGGCTGACTCAGGACACACCCCCGCGGTTGCTCCCACCCTATCCACACGCAGAGCCCGCTGGAAATAAAGCGGGAGCCGCGGGTAGAGCCGACCCTTCTTGCTGTCAGGGAGAAAGGCCAGAGTCCCGGAAGCCGGGCTGGCCTCGGCCTCTGGTCTCGCCGACTTCCCGGGAGGGAGCCGGTAGCACTGCGGGTCTTTTTGTTCGGGGGCCTTCACGCTGGGGTTCCTGCACCTAACTCGCAGCCTCTCTGAGCCTCTGGGCCCTGGAGCGGGCAGAGGACGCAGCAGGGCACCGGGCGCCCACTCAGCGTCACAAAGTCTAAGCCGCGGCCACCCGACTCACACAGTAGCCCGCACCGCCCCCGCGCCCATTTCCTCAGCCACCGACTCACCTCTCGGAACCGACAGCAGGCAGGCAGCCGGAAGGAAGCCGCGCTGGGACTTGTGGGAAATGTAGTCGGCCGTCGGGAAACGCTGGTTTCCGCCCCCGCGGGCTGCGCACAATGCACAAACGCGGCCGGCGGCGGGTGGGGGCCAGTGGGCGGGGCTGCCTGTGGGCGTGAGCACGGATTGGCTGTGCTGCATGCTTGTTAAGGCCGCCGGGCATTGAGCTACACACTCTGCGCGGGCTTGGGTTTGTGTTGTCTTACCAGGTTTTCGAAAGAACTCAATGCCCTAGCAGACACCTGTGTTAGGTACTAAGCACACAACAGGTGCTCTGTGTATATACCCCAGCGTGGTGGGGCTTATACGTAAGGTATTCAGTCAAAATGCCCGTAAGATCACAGCCGACCCTGCACGCAGAAACGATGCTCAGGCTCCCTGGAGCGCTTTCTCCTTCCCTTCCATTGCCTTTTACTCGTTGTGCCCTGCAGTTGTGAAAGTAATTTGTGTCTATTACTTGGGTCTATTGCGTTAAGAGGGCTGGGATTTAGCTCAGTTGGTAGAGTGCTGCTCTGCAATCTCTGAGGTCCTGAGTTCGATTCCCAGCTCCACAAAAGTGGGAGAAAGACATGGCAATCCACTCCCAAGGCAATCCTGAAACAGTCTGTCATTGAAAACCATCTGAGGGTCGCTATGAATCGGATACAACTTGATGGTATCTAACAATAACAACATTGCGTTAAGATATCAACCATTATATATACACATATGTCGATAGATGTGTATGTATATATATGTGTGTGTGTATTTTGTTGTTAGGTGCCCTTGAGTGAGCTCTGGCTCAGCGATTCTATGTGCAACAGAACAAAACACAACCTAACACTATGTCATATACACGATCGTTTTATGTTTGAGCCCAATGTACAGCCACTATGTTTCTTCTCATCTTGAGTCTGCCAGAACAGCAAAAGAAGGTCCCAGAAGCTTTACTCCCTTCCTGTCATTAAGGTCAACTCTACTTTGAGGAGGCCACTCTTCCCCAATCATCTGCTGAATGCCTTTCAACCTGTTGTTCTCAGGTGCCCTGAGTAGGGTTCGACTGGGTCTCATTTTCCAGCACTGTATTTGACAGTGCTTCTTTGCGATTCATAGGGATTTCAATGGCTAATTGTTTCAGGAGTGTGCTGCCGGATCCTTCTCCCTAGTCTGTCTAAGTCTGGAAGCTCAGCTGAAACCTGTCTACCATGGGTGGCCCTGCTGGTTTCTGAAATACCATGGCATAGGTTTCAGCATCAAAAAAACACACACACAAGCCCCCTCAGCACTGCAAGCTGGGGATGAACCTAAGGCTTTAAGTATGCCAGGAAACCGCTGTACTGCAGAGCTTCATCCAAAGCCTCTACTTGATCTTTATTCTGACTGGCTTTTAAAAAATCTTAGTTCAATTCATTGAAACAGATAGGGACTGCAGAGGGACAAAAAGCAAATAAACTTTTGACCGTCTTAACCTGCTTAACCTGTTATCCCTTCAAAAACTTGTCTGATTTCTTCTGTCTCTATCCTTGTACTTGCTCTACAGCTTTGTCATAAAACAACACATTAGGCCACAAAGTTACCAAGCTAAAACTAATGGGGTTCAAAATGGATACACAACTGCTAAACAAAGACAAGGGGGAATTATGACTGAAAAAAAAAAAACCTAAATGAGTCCTCTATTTTTGCTTGCTCTTAGTTAACTCTTAAAATCACCCCTTTTGAAGGTCACACAGCTGAGCAATATGTCATTAGTCCACCCATACCTTTGATAAACCTCTTGCACGTGGGTTATGATAACAGTTGCCTGGGTTTGTTCGTAGAAACTTCCAAGCTGTTTTTGTTTAAAACACTAACTCTTTACTAGAGGCTATAGGCGTCGGAAGGCTGACTAAAGTAAGATAAGAGGGTTGGTATTTCTGTCTTTATATTGTATCTGTCCTCAGCCTTTGTGTCAGATTCTTTTTACTCAGCCCTGCATGTAGACATGTTGATTACTTGAGAAATGTTTTGTCCAAAACTGTAATACGGGGTTAACTTGGCCTTTTGCCTGTGGGAGGAGATATGTTTCTTCTCCTTGTCTTTGGGCTTTCTCATCAACTCAAACACTGAAAGTCCTTCAGCCCTATCATAAGGCCAGGAGGTTTATACAAGATGATGACATCAGCTGTGAGAAAGAAGTTCTTGAATGGAGTTGACCACTCATTAGCCCACCAAGTCAAGGCCGGGATGTTTGTGCATAAGAACATACCCATGACTAATGGACAATTACCAAACTTTAGTCCACTCTTCCAAAAAATTCAATAAAAGCCTGTTGCTTCCTTTGTTCAAGTGAGCAGCTTGGTTACCTCTGGTCAATGCTAGTTCCTTTTGACCTGAGTAGAAAAAAACATTCTCTAAAACATGTCACTCTATTTTTTTTT
>VMDO01024046.1:0-30437 GCA_007922755.1 Pedetes capensis
GATTTTTCCCACCTGTGGGTTAATGTTAAGTGTTCTGAGCACATATAAGGTAGGTTAGTCTAAACTGTGATATTCAGGTTAAACTATGATGTACTTAAATATGCAGTTAGATATATTAAATGCATTTTGGACTTACAACATTCAGTTTGCAATGAGTTCAATTGAGGCCTTACCCCAACGTAAGTTGAGGAGTATCTGTATAAGTTATACAAGGACAAGAATTCTGTTTTATGTAACGTGCTTGAAACAGTAGCTAGAATATAATAGAATATAATAGAATAATTATTTCTCTACTTAGTTACTTGTTATCAGAAGGTGAATTTGTGATCTAAAACTTGTGGATTTGGGGTCTCCTTTGGAATTTACCAATTGTATAATGTTAAACACTATCACTAGTTTGTTATCATTTTATAATAACCATAATAACCTACCTTTCGTGACACTTTAATGTGCTTCTTAAATACAAATATTTTTAAGTACATATTTTTAGTGTAACTATGGGAAGTACCTTGATACTAGATCAATGTTTCCCAAGATGTTTTCCTTAGAGTACTAAGTCAAAGACATTCTATGATAAAAATGATCCCTGAATGGATAAGTTTGAAAAACAATATATACAATATCTCCCCTCTTGAACAGTCACAATTAATATTGATAATTCTGAGAAAACTGTCACAAGGGTGTAGGAAGACCTGAGAGGTTTGGAGAATTTTGTTCAACTTAACATTTCTCAAATAGGCTACATAATCCTTTTTTCATATAATGCTTTTCCAAATTTCCTATAATATCCTTTCAATTTCCATAGAAGCCACCCTAGAAAAGCCTGAAATTAATGTTTCTATTAGCAACTTCTTATGTTTCCTAAAACTATTAGCCATTGCTTACCTTTTCTTCAACATCTATGCTTATTCTATGTGAGAAATGGTTCTTAGCATCTGCTCCAGCAGGTTGTCTGCTTCTCACCTTAAATCCTTTAACCCTACAAGGTATTATTCATCTATTTTACAGGTGAGAAACTGAGCCTTAGAAGGTAAAGTAGTTTAGCCAAGGATAATAGTTTGAATCCAAATCAAATTCGTTTCAGAATCTATACTCCTCAACATTAGCCTGTTCTGACTCACTCTTTCCCAGTTTCAACTATCTTCTAAGGAAGAGATGAATAAAATAAACTCTTAGCTTCTTTGGTATGTCAGTAGAAGCCTGCAAACTCTGTTAAATATCCAGCATAATAACTCTGCAACTCCGGGTCCCCCAAATGTGCCAGTAAACCTGCTCTCATCACCTACCCATGTTGAGCAAGATCCTTTAACTCTTTCAACATCCAAAACATAAAAAATGTCAGTCAGATGACAATTTGCTGATTCAAATGTCACCTACAACTGTGGTGGCTTTCAAACATTCTTTGCCCCACCTCTTCTCATGGGATTAGGTCTATGTACCCTCCTTGAATCTTAGTGGGCTAACCAGAGCCCAACACAGTACAACAGGGGTGACACCGTGAGACATCTGAGCCTGTCATAAAAGCCATGTGGCCCCCTCACCATAAGAAATTCTACCAGCCTGAGACCTCCATCCTGCGAGGTCATGTACAGATATTCCAGGCCATAAGGCCAACTGAGTGCATCATTCAGGATCTGGTCAAGCTTATAAATCACAAAACCATGAAATATGGTGAATTTTTGGTTAAAAGCCACTACATTTTAGAGTCATGTGTTAACTCTAACAAATAACTGAAATCACAATGTTGTAGACAAAATTATCAGTAATAATTTACAATTGCATAAATATGATTTTTTTTTTTGCAGTACTTGGGAGTTGAATCCAGTGCCTTGCACATACATTGCAAGTGCTCTACCACTGGGCTGCTCCCCTAATCCTTTTCTTTCCACTTTCTTTTTTTTTTTTTTTTTTTTTTGAGTCAGGGTCTCACTAAGTGTCACAGGCTACCTCTGGCCTCCAACTCACTATCCTCCTGGCTCTTCCTCCTGAGTCACTGGGATTACAGTTGTGTACCACCACCCTGGCTAAATACAATTTCTTAAAAATATTTTCATTGTAAATATGTAGATTACAAAGGGATTTTCCTAATATGCAAGAATAATCCAAAAGAGAACTTCAACATGCTGTGTAGTTTATGAGTTCACGTTTATGAGTTCACATTTAAGGAACATCTGTCCATTGCCAATATTAACTTTTTAACCTAACTGGAAGTAGAAGGAAGACAGTAGACTAAAGTCTGGGTTCTGGACTTAATTCTGCTACTTAACCGTAAAGGGCTGGGATTTAGCTCAGTTGGTAGAGCGCTGCTCTGAAGTCTCTGAAGTCCTGAGATTGATTTCCAGCACCACAAAAATAGAAGAAGGATGTGGCAATCCACTCCCGAGGCAGTCCTGAAACAGTCAGCCATTGAAAACCCTATGAGGGTCGCTATGAGTCGGACACGATTTGACAGCACCTAACAACAACAACAACAACTTAACCATAAGGCCTTAGCTAAGTCTTTTAAATTCTCTGAGCAACAATTTTGTCACGTATAAAATAAAATAATTGTTCTGTTCCAATACCTAACATGGTGGTGGGAAGGATCAAATTAAATAACGTGCATAGGAATGGCTTAAAATGTAAACCATGTGCAACTGCGCACCAGATGATGTTAACCACTATGGCGTTTTAAGCATCGTCTCCATGTTGTCAAACACCATGGCTGCATCCTTGGTCTCATCTTCCTCATCCCCTGGGCAGCGTCTGCCATGAGTGACCAGCTTCTCCCTCAGCTTCCTCGATTCTTGGTTTCATCCTGCCTCGAAGTCCAAACCTTGATTTTATTTGCTTATTTGTCCTCTTCTCTCACACCTGTTAATATGGGAGCAAGCCCATGTCTGGTCCAGTGGCCCTCTTCTCTTCACTATCTGTATTCTCTCCCTTGGAATCCTAATCTACAACAATGACATTAAATAGCAATTATACTCAGGCAACTCTCAAACGTATGCCTTCAACTTTGACTGCTCCACTGAACTCCAGACTCACATATCCAATTGCAACATCCCCACATGGATGTCTGAAAACTCTCTGGTGCTGAGGATGCGAACTACCTTTTCCCATCTGCCCTTCAAAATAAACTATTTCAAGTCTTTGCCATCTTCACAAATGAAACTCACCGTTAAGTCCACTGCATATTATTGTACAAGTTGCACAGCAATCTATGATCGCCCTATTTCAATTACTCTTGGGTTCCCTGTTAATACGCCTACTGACATAACTCACTAACCAACCAACTCTGACCAACCCTACTGCCATTTTGGTCCAAGCCACCATCATCTCTATCCCAGTCCAGTGCAATAGCCTACCAGCTGGTTTCCCACTGGTCCCAGCCACGTCTCTAGCCTCATCTTCTGATACTGTCCCTTACTTTTTCCATTCCAGGCATCCTGGCCACATTCTGTCCTCCAATATGACACACCAGCCAATTTTTTAGAATTCGTTCTAGAGCTAGCCATGCAGGGGGAAAATGAAGTACTATACCTTCATGTTACTGAAGTTCTTTTTGTATACCTCCCGCCTCTGGAAGAGGGCGGCTGCAAATGGTGAGACTTCGAGACCCATCTGTAACATACACTCTGTTTCTCTGAGTAAGATTAATATCTGAGGATCAAAGTTTACAAACAATTCCCCTGATCCTGGAGCCTTCACCAATAAAGAGGCCTCAAGACCTATGTGAATTCCTTCGACCTGTGGGAAGAAGTCAACAACATGCTATCAGAATATTCAATGTATATACAGAGTATTTGGCTCAGCCCCTTCCAGGAATCAGGAGGCTGGGGGTGTAGGTCATGAGTACAACACTTGCCTAGTGTGATCAAGGCTCTGGGTGCAATCCCTAACACAGCAAAAAGAAAAAAGAAAGAGAAGGAAGGAAAGAAGGAAGGGAGGGAGGGAGGAAGGAGATACAGAGGAAAAAAAGAGAAAAGAAAAGAAAGGAAAGGAAGGAAATAGAGATAGAGAAAAGAAAAGGAAGGACTGTAGGATGGACGGATGGACTGAGCCACTGAGCTACACCCCCAGCCAGGATTCTTATTGAATTTTAATAAGAAAGAAGTCCTAACCAAGAGTAGAAAATCCACAAATATAGGATTTTCTCACTTAGTAGTTTGCAAATTAAATTTTAAAATGAATTTCTGTTATTTAGCTTATGACCTTTTTCCACATTCATAATATTTTCCTCCATAGACATATTACACTCTTTGATTACTTAGTGTCAACCAAGCTGATTTATAAAACACCCACAAATCCATCTTCCCCAGGAATGTCCCTGTCAAATGCTAGAGGAAGGTTCCACTGTTTGGACAGCACGGGCCACACAGAGCACAGCATTCTGGGGCTCACCTGTCGCAGCCACGCCCTGTGGTAGAGGACCTCAAACTCCAGGAGGACCTTGGCCATCCTGTTGTAGCTGCGGATCACAGGCTTCGCCTCTGCAGACCTCAGCACCGCCGGGTACTGCTGGAAAAGCTGCATGGGCTGCTCCAGCCTGCGGAAGAGCTGCCGGGCCCACAAGATCTGCCCAGCGATGGGAGGCTGGTCTCGAGCCAGAGGGGGGTCGTACTTCTGCTTCGTATAGAGCTTCGAAATCATATCGATGTCTGCCCCAAAGTTCTCAAGGATGACTCGGTATTTGTCATCAATGCCAAGATTAGGTATATTCAATCTGACCAAAACACAGAAAAGTAAGAGGTTTGAATTAATGGGAAGACGTCTACTAATCTTATTTATTAACATTTATTTTAAAACATTTGCTAGTGACAAATGAGATAGTTGTGTGCTGTGGTAAAAGAAAGAAAATAGTATCAGTTCCTACAATGTGGGCAAAATGATTAGCTTAGGAAACTATTTTAAGTGAACGAACACGAGCTCAGAAAGAGAAACAACACATGTTCTCACTCATATGAGGGAGCTGATTCAAAATTACAAGAAGGAAAAATCCTACTCAAAGGTCAGATCATAATAAAAGGTGGGGAGGGAAGATAAGAATGAGGTCAATATAAAGGGTCTAGAAATCGCATGTAATTGTTCTAACAAGATAAAAACAAAGACCACTACAGGAAAAGTTTCTATCTTAAACAGAACTGGAACCCAAGGACATATAGAAAAATACTACATAGTGAAAGATAGAGAAGACTTGGATAGGAAACTTAGATGGGAAGGGGGGGGAAGCATAGGGGAGGGTAAGGGGTAACCTATATGAATAATGTTTATCAAATTGCATATATGAAAATTGTCACAATGAAAAGCATGTCAAAATGAAACACATGATGTACATTAAAAATTTCTAATAAAAAAATTACCTGAACACTAGGTGATATCACTGTATGCAGTTACAAGGTACTTCAAAGCCAAGAGTATTCTCTATTTGCAGAAATAAAGCAAATCCTTATTCCTTCAAGGAATTAATCCTCCTAATCCTCTGAAAAACTTAAAACCTACGACTTTGTGACTCACACTGTCAAGAGAGGCTTTTCTTTCCATTAGAATATGAAATAATAATAAAAGCGAGGCTATGTTCATATTATCCCAATTTAAGAAAATATAACTTAGAAAATTTCAAATTGTTACCTTTCAAATTTCTTTAACATGCTTAGAGCTTGATTTGTGTTTTGAATCTTTTCAAATGTAACATCCATGAACTTCTGTAACTCATTCTAAAACAGAATAAAACTTGATTATGAACAATAAATTAACAGTATTTTTTAAAATAGAGTGTCACTATGGAACTTGTGATCCTCCCGTGTCAGCCTCTGGAGTTACTGGGATTACAGGTGTGCATCACCATGTTGAGCAACATTAGGAATTTTCGTTCTTTCTATCAATCTTTCTTTCTTTTCTTTCTTTCTTTCTCTTTGTTTCGTTCTATTTATTTTTTTCTTTTGAGATATGGTCTTGCTATGTAGTCCAAGTTGGCCTTGAACTCATGATCCTCCTGCCTCAGCCTCCCCAGTGCTGGAATTATAGGTATGTGCCACCATGTCAGCATACACTGGGAATTTTCTATTTAGCAACAAGAAAAGAGAGATCCCCGTTCTCTGCACACATCCACAGCAGGGGCAAAATATAACAGAAAATTCAATGAGCTTAAAAGAAAACTAAGTGTCCAGAAACCAAAAAAAAAAAAAAAACAGGGACCTGAAAGTGTGGGGGTCAGAGCTGGCACCATGGCCAGCTTCATGCTTATCAGGGCTTTGGGTAGACCTTGGGGCTTCATCACAGTGTGGAGACAGAGCTGTGAGGTCCTGTCCTCTCAACAGATCCTGCAGAAAGTCAGGATCCATGAAGTGCTGCCCAGTGCTTGCAAAGGGAATTAAATTACTGTTTGAACATCAGAAGTGCTGCCATGGGGCTTACCACCTACCCAGAGCCATGGCTAGGGAGAAAAAGTCACCACAGAACAGGGTTCCCACACTTTCTCTGTCAAGGACCAGATAGTGACTATTTTTAGCTTCTGGAGACATACGTCTCTTTCCCACCTGCTCACCTCTACCACGGAAGTGCCCCAGTCACAGACATGTCTAGACAAACAGGCCAAGACATGGTCCTCGGGTGTGGGTCACTGACCCTACCCTGAAACAACTGAAATCCTGCCTGTGTCACAAGGAGATAAGGAGCCCAAGATCATACTGCCCTTCACAGGAAAAGCTCACCCAGAACATGAACATGAAAGCCAGCCTGAAGAGGTAAAACCACCAGGTCCTCAGCAGAAGCAATGCGGAGCCACTCTACAGAAATACTTCCCAAAGTCAAGGTCACAGGACTCCAACAGGAAAAAATCAATAACTCCCGAAGAAGATAAGGGTATCATGATGAGTTAAGAGAAACAGAATAGAAAAAAGGACAAAGAAGATGAAGGAAAATTAGTCAGCAAACCAAATGCAGGAGTGGGCCATTTTTGAGATAGAAGAAAAGATTAATAAACTGGGCATGGTGGTGCATGCCTATAATCCCAGCAACTCAGGAGGCAGAGGCAGGAGGATCACAAGTTTGAAACCAGAGGCAGTCTGCATAATTTAGCAAGACCCTGTCTCAAACAGTAAAAACTTGGGCTGGGGGTGCAGCTCAGTCGTACAGTAATTGCAAAGCATGCAAGCGTGAGGCCCTGGGTTCAACCCCCAATACTGCAATAAAAAAAAGAAGAAGAAAAAGAAAAGATGAATAAATGTTGAACTTTAAAAAAGAAAATAGGAACTAATGTGTGTGCACGTGTGTGTGTGTGTGTGTGTGTGTGTGTGTGTGTGTGATTAGTGCTTAAAACCCAGGCTCCAGAATATTTATAAAAGTATAATCTTGGTACTATAAAATGTGGGCACAGTGCCAGGACCCACGGTGCACACCTGTAATCCCAGCGCCTAGGGAAGCTGAGGCAAGAAGATCACAAGTTAGAGACCAGAGGCAGCCTGTGTGACTTAGCCAGACCCAGTCTCAAAATAAAAAACTTTAAAAAGGGCCAAGGTATAGCTGAGTGGTAGAGTATTTGCTTAGACCTGAGTTCAAACCCCTCAGTACAGGAAAAAAAAGAAGTGGGCTTAAAATGATATCACCACTTTATTTATTCGCACCTCTTTTATTGGGAAAGCACAAACATCTTCCTGGCATCGACAGCAGCCTATCCTCTGAAGCCCTGCATGATCCAGCCAAGTAGAAGAAGGTGATTATTTTCTCCTACGTTCAAATCCCATCTCAACAGGTGTAGCCATGATCAGCTTCTATGCGTGTTTGGCAGCCCTGTCCTCCCCAAAAGTTTCTGTAGGACTTTGACCCTTTATCTTTAAATTCTCACTTTCTGGTCCAATACCAGAATTACTCTTTTCTAACAGTCATGGTAACCCATTTGCTTTTTTTTTTTTTTTTTTTTTTTTTTTTTTTTTTTTTTTTTTTTGTGGAACTAGGGGTTGAACCCAGGCCCTCGCACTTGCATGCTCTGCCAAGTGCTGGACCACTGAGCTGCACCCTCAGCCCATTTTTTTACTTTTTGAGACAGGGTCTCCCTAAGTTATGCAGACTGCCTCTGGTCTCAAACTTGTGATCCTCCTGCCTCTGCCTCCCAAGTCACTAGGATTATAGGCATGTGTCACCGCACCTGGCTCCTATTTGCATTTTTTAATGCTCTATTCATTCCTCTGTGGGCTGGGATTTAGCTTAGTTAGTAGATCGCCACTCTGCGGTCTCTGAGGTCCCAAGTTCGATTCCCAGCACCACAAAAACGGGAGAAGGATGTGGCAACCCACTCCCAAGGCAATCCCGAAACAATCAGCCTTGAAGACCCTATAAGGGTCGCTATGATTCAGACACGACTCAACAGCACCTAACAACAACAACAATTCATTCCTCTGTTCTAACTTAACATGTGCTCCCATTTCAATCATATCACTGAGTCCTGACTCACTGCATGCATTGAGGGTAAATCTACTTGATTTATTTCTGCCTTCATAACCCGTAACATAAAAGCCTAACATCACTACTGTACAGTAGATGCTCTTTTCATTGCAATAAATCTATATCTTCTTATTAACAAATAAGAATAAAACCAGATCCCTGTCCTCAAGGTGCTTATTACATCTACCTACACTACATACTACCAAAGTACCATGTGATTAGAAACTGCTGAGGAAACAGATGGAGACTTGACAAAGGGGCACTAACCATGGAGCAGAGACTCATGATCTAGCACCATCCACCCATTACCAACAGAAAGAAATCGGGATCCACAGTCCTTATGTCTGAACTAGCCCATAACATAGATCACTGCTTGAATCATTACAGGTACTGTGCCTACCCATCAGAGGGAACATATACCAACCATGTGGCAGAATGATTCAAACCTTGAATTCCAGAGCTAGACTGCCTGGGTTTGGCCCCAACTCTATCACTTTTTATCTCTATGGCTTTAAGCAGGTCACAACTTTACCATGCTCCTATCTCCTCCCCTGCAAATTAAGTCATAAGAGCACCTACTTGCCAGGGCCATTTTGATTGTTAAATTAATTGGCAAACATAACGTGCTGAGAACGGTGCCATCAGCTAGCTTTATGATGCCTTCCACCTCCAAACACACTTCAGAGATCTTTTCTCTTAATATGTACAAATTTAGTTCAAACTGTAAATTCTAGGAAAGAAGTAGTAGAATAGCCATTTTCTGCTAATACTCAGAAAGATACACTGTTGACCTCTCCAGGGTAAAAAGAATTCTGCATCTTGTTTACGACAGATGCCTATCAAATTGTCTCCCCACCTTGTGCTGCCTGATTTCCCTTTCCTAATAACAAAAATTTCAACCATCCCAGTGAGTCCTATCCTTCCCACATTTGCCACACTATCCAACAGTCACTAGGTTCTAAGCTATGCACCCCACGAGAACCCTTCCCCAGGAATCTGGAGCTGGCGCTGGTTCTAAGGCATATTCTCAGAAGCTGAGGTGGCCACTCAGCTCAGGAGGATTGAAAGTCAGGATGGCTTGTCAGCACTGAGTAGGGAGGAATGGAGAGAAAGGGACTCAGACCAAGAGGCTGCTGGCACCACTGTTTCTAAGGTTTCTAAGGCCAGCTGCAGCCCTGTCTTCAGGATCTGTCAGACATAGCTCACAGTTGGCCTAGGTTACTTCTGATCTAATCATTACTATAAAGAAGCAAACAAATGGAAACAAATGCTTCCATTTTAATAAAGCTACAGCGTTTTAACAGAAGATAAAAATTAACAACTAGGATGGAAAACATGCAAAAGTCTGTGATTACAGGTCATTATCCAAAGCTATATTTATGACCCTTTAATCCAAGAAAGGGCTGAGGTTGAGCTCAGCTGGTAGAGTGCTGCTTGACACTCTCTGAGGACCCAGATTCAAACCTCAGCACTGCAAAAACTGAGAGGTGGCAATCCACTCCTGAGACAATCTTGAAACAATCAGTCATTGAAAACCCTATGAGGGTCACTAGGAGTCAGACCCAACTGGATGGCACCTAATAACAACAACAACAATCCATAACAAGGAGCCCTCAATTATTCATCTGAAGTCACAATATGTAGGCAGAGGTTGCTATCAATCATCTCTACAATGAAGATGACTCTCTCTTCTGAATGTGTAATGATTAACAGCATTACATAGAAATGAAAAAATAAACATGCAATTGTCAATAGGAATTTTATCTTATAACCTACATGAAGGTCATTAGTTTGCTTGCAAAACTCTTCATAATCCTGGTCAAAATCCATTTTCCGCTGGTCTAAGAAATTATATTCTTTTTTCTTTATGGTTGCAACAATGTCCTGAAATATGATGAAAGAAATGAGACAATATTTCAATATTCTTGCACTACCTTCAAATATGACCCTTAAGTACAGGACTTATACGATTATTCCCCAAAAAGATCTATTCAACATGAAGCTTATTTCTTTAATGCTCACATTGCTTAGTGCTTATTATCATAGAGGCAGTATAATGTCATACTACAGTCAAAGAAATCACTTGGAAAGTATTTTCATGAGATTTTATATACTTTTTAAAAATATAAAATAAACACTACAGTATAAAAACCAAAAATAAAAAATTATAAGATACATTTCTTCAAAAAGTTTCACATTAATCACATTTGAAATAATTTGTAAAGAAGCTCAGAGTAGAATTGCTCAAAATATTTTTCATTAAAAAGTTTAAATTGTCTCAGAAAATCAGGCTCTAACAGAATGCACACTGTAGGAATAAAATAATTGTGCTATAATATCTACTGAGGAGATACTACCTTCTAAGCCTCAAGTGTTTTAAATAAAATGTCAAACCACAACCAACATTTTAAAACTCTCTAGAATTATTTCCTGCTGCCTGGCAAAGCTACAGTCGGTGACTGTGAAAGTATAAAATAGGCAATTCATCTCCTTGAGAATGCTATGATCAGAAGTTTTGTTTGCTCTGAATAATGAGCTATAATGCTCTGTGATCATTCTTAACCAGGTACTAAGCCATTCTCAAACTCAGGTGCCCACATTGTTGACAGAGGCATATAATTTTTATGAAGAATATTGGACCTCCTTCCCCAATCGCCTCTTCAAAGTCATTTCATTTAAATATCAATTTAAATCTCTCAACAGACAAAAGTATATAAACTGTATAACTTCTTAAATTAAGTTTTCTAGTTAAAACACTCTACTCTTTCATGCTGTATAACTACAAAATTATATTTAGAGATTGCATATGTGCATATATGTGTTATACAAAAAAATCTAAAAGAAGTATGAAAAGCCACATTCCTACATTTTAATGTAATGACTTAAAAAATTGGGGACTAGAGCAAATCCTGTTCTATGATTAGATCTAATAGTTGTTAAATCTACTTAATCATTTATTTGACAGGCATTTATTGCCCAACTATTATGTGCCAGTAAACTCTGAAGGTACAAGAATGGACAGAACAGACTAGCCCCTGCCCTCAAGTAGCTTCATACTTAGGAAAGGCATGGGTCAGATTATATATGTCACAAATACATAAAGATGATAATTTCAGACTATGATAAAATGAGTAATGTGGACATAGAGTAATTAAAGTGAACAGAGGTTGAAGCAATTGTCATTGAGAGGAGTGTTTGAATCAAAATTGGCAGGCCAAAGAGGAAATAATCACATGATAATCCAGACACAGAACTTCCTGGGGAAAAAAAAGAAGGTTTCCTAAGTCCTACATGGACAGAACTTATGCCTCCTATGTCTAAAGACAATGCAAAGAGGACAAGAGAAGCAGGAGAAGAGGGTGGAGGTAGGCAGGGCCTTAGCAGTCATGCAAAGAGCCTAAGATTCACTTCCACAATGCCACCCGGAGCTTCTAACATTGGCAGTGATGCGTGGCATTCCACCTCCTGCTCTCGTGAGCCACCTACATTTTATCTCACTATCATCTCATTTATACATTTTAACAAGCATTTCACAGCAAATTTACAAAGCAATTTCCCAGTATTTTAATCCGGTTAGAAAAACTTATCTGCACCGAGATGTACAGCTCAACTTCTCATTCAAATATAAGCTTTGAAATATGCTCCAGAGTCTTTCTTTCATTAAAAATAGAAAATAACTCATAAGATTGCAGGCTGAAAAAATGAATGTATTCTCTTTTTGTCTTGAAAAACTGTCACTTTCAAAGCATAGCACATACACCTTGCAGATGATACACAGTACACTTTAAATGCTTCTTCTATAAAAGGCATTCTCCTTCTTTCGCCCCAAAACCTGACATATTGAGGAAAGATTACTTATAATGGCCTAAGTAGAGGACAAAAATTAACGTGTGGCAATGAATTACATGATCCTTTTTCAATTTAAGCAGGAAAAAAGAGTAAGTTTTGATGTCACTGTCCACAAACAAGAAAAATAAATACTAATCCACAGTAAGAACTCAAAGCAGAGTTTGTAAATTATCTTGTAAAAATCTTTAAAATGTTGTTAGATGACTATGCCCAATTTCAAAACTAAGATTCATCAGAGAGCTACCTTCGCAGGATACAGCAGAGAAAAGCCAAAATAATTAGCAATGTTAAAGCTACAACAAAACCTAGTTCTTTCTCCTTTTATTCTTAGGACCTTAGGATTTCTTTATTAATAATGTTTTTGTTAGTGTACAGTGCAGTGAGTGCCATTATGACATTTTCATGCGTGCATATCACTGTGTACTGCTCATGTTCACTGTCCGCTCATGATCCCTCCCACTGATCCCCTTCCTCCCCACCAATGGTCCCCCTTCTGCTTGCCTGTCTCGTGTGTGTGTGCATATATAGGTATACGTATGTTGCTGTTGTTGTTGTTAGGTGCCGTCGAGTCGGTATCCAACTCATAGCGACCCTACATACAACAGGGGAAACACAATTGTCAGTGCTTCTCTGCTATTCATAGGGTTTTCAATGGCGGATTGATTTTTGGGAGTGGGTTGCCATGTCCTTCTCCCAAGCCTACAGCACCTGGTGTTCCCAGGAGGTCTCCCATGCAAGTACTAACCAGGCCCAACCCTGCTTAGCTTCTGAGATCTGACAGGATCGGATGCCACAGGGCTATGGCTGCAGGCGTGTTATGTATATGTATATGTATATGGTATATGTATATGTATATGTATATGTATATAGTTGTTGTTAGGTGCTATTGAGTCAGGTCCAACTCATAGTGACCCTCATAGGGTTTTCAATGGCTGATTGCTTTGAAATTGCTTTGACAGCGGATTGCATGTCCTTCTCCCATTTCTGCGCTGCTGGGGCTCAAACCCAGGTCCTCAGAGAGTGCAGCATGGCATTCTACCAACTGAGCCCCTAGCCCACGTACACATATGTTGCTGTTGTTGTTAGTTTCTGTCGAGTTGGTGTCTAACTCACAGTGAGCCTATGTACAACAGACAAAACACTATTGGCCTGCTTTTCTGCTATTCATAGGGTTGTCAATGGCTGATTGTTCTTTTAGGGGGAGAGTGGGTTGCCAGGTCCTTCTTCCAAGCCTACAGCACCCAGTGTTCCCAGGTGGTCTCCCATTCAAGTACTAACCAGGTCTAATCCTGCTTAGCTTCCGAAATCTGACAGGATCGGATGCCACAGTAGTACAGCTGCAGGCTATGTACACATATATATACACATGTATACCCAGACATTGCCTTTGAGAACAAAATGTGATATTTTTCTCCCTTTGCCCCCCTACCCTTTCTTACTGACCTTCCCCCTCTCTTTATTCCCTTTGCTACCCTTATAGTCCCCCATCTACTTTCATGACACATATATTAAACTATTGAATATATATTGACAACTAACAGCCACATGTGAGAGAAAATATGCAATATTTGTCTTTCTGAGTCTGGCTTATTTCACTTAAAATCATGGTCTTTAGTTACATCCATTTTCCCACAAATGCCATAATTTCATTTTCCTTTATGGCTAAATAAAACTCCATTGTGTATATATACCACATTTTCCATATCTGTTAATCCGCAAATGGACACCTAGGTTGACTCCATATCTTGGCTATTCTGAATAGTGCTGCAATAAACATGGGTGAGCAGGTATCTCCATGGTACAATGGCTTATATTCCTTCAGCTATATACCCAGGAGTGGTACAGCTGGGTCATATGGTAGTTCTATATTTAGTTTTTTGAAGAAACTCCATACTAATTTCCATAGTGGCTACACTGATTTACATTCTCACCAGCAATGTATAAGGGTGTATATAGGGTTTCTTTCTCCCCACTTCCTACCAGCAACTGTTCTTTTTTGTTTTATTGATGCCTTTCTGACTGAGGTGAGGTGGTATCTCAATGTAGTTCTGACTTGCATTTCTCTGGTCGATAAGGATGTTGAATATTTTTTCATATGATTATTGGTCATTTGCATTTCTTCCTTTGAAAACTCTCTGTTCAATGTATTTGCCTATTTCTTACTAGATATTTTGGTGTGGGTGTTTAATTTTTTGAATTCTTTATATCTTTTATAGACATGAAACATGAACCTACTGTCTGGTATATAACTGGCAAAAAAACTCTGCTATTTTATAGGGTATCTCTTCATTCTGATAATTGTAGCCCTTCGCTGTGCAAAAGCTTTTTAATTTAATGCAATCTGACTTGTCAATTCTTTTCTTGTTTCCTGTGCTTTGGGGGTCCTATTCAGAAAGACCTTGCCTATACCTGTCTTGAAGTGTTCTCCTTATGTTTTCCTTTAGCAGTTCCAAAGTTTCAAGACTTTTAAAATATTATTGTTTTCTCCCATTGTTGGTAAATGTTGGCGGGGTACAGAGTAATACAGCATTGGCTTTTTCCATTATGCAACTATTATATCACTTTGGGTTACACTTTTATCAACTTAATGAGGTTTATGGAGCCTTATGACTATTATAGTAAAACTCAATGCATATTTGTGTTACATTAAGGTCTTTAATCCATTTTGAACTGATTTTTGTACAAAGTGAGAAGAGGGATCTAGTTTCAGTCTTTTACATGAGGATATCCAGTTCTCCTAGCTCTATCTGTGAAGAGGGTATCTTTTCTCCAGTTTATGTATTTGGTACCTTTGTCAAATATCAGGTAGCTGTAGCTGCATGGGTGTATTTATGGATACTTTATTCTCTTCTGTTTTTCTAAATGTCTGTCTTTGTGCCAGCACCATGCAGTTTTTGTTACTATGACTTTGTATTATAATGTGAAATCAGGAATTTTGATGCCCCCTGCAATGTTCTTTCTGCTTAGAAGCATTTTAGTGATTTGGAGTCTTTTATACTTTCATATGAATTTTAGGGTTGTTTTCTCTATTTTTGTGAAGAATGTCATTGGGATTTTGATGGGGATTACATTAAATCTGTAGATTGATTTTGGTAATATAGCCATTTTCACAATATTAATTCTTCCAATCCATAAACATGGGCTATCTTTCCACCATGTGGTATCTTCAATTTCTTTCTTTAGTGTTTTTAAGTTTTCATTGTAGATGTCTTTCACTTTCTTGGTTAAATTTGTTCCCAGGTATTTTAATTGTTTTGAAGCTATGTGAATGGGATTGTTTTCCTGATTTTCAGTCTGGTCATTATTGGTATATAGAAAAACTACTGTCTTTGCTGTTATAGTTTGGTGCTGTCAAGTTGGGTTAGACTTATAGCAACCCTAAGAACCAACAAATCTGTCCTAGAAGAAGTGCAACCAGAGTGCTCCTTGGAAGCAAGAATGGCCAGACTGCATCTTACATATTTCAGACATGTAGTCAGGAGAGATCAATCCCTGGAGAAGGACATCATGTTTGGGAGAGTGGAAGGTCAATGAAAAAGAGGAAAACCATCCACCAGATGCATTGACACAGTGTCTGCAACAATGGGCTTAAACATAAATAAGATCATTTGCCTGGCACAGAATCAGCAAGTGTTTCGATCTGCTGTACATAGGGTCACTATGAGTCAGACTCGACTCGATGGCACCTAACAACAACAACAACAAGTACAACAGAGCAAAACACTCCTCAATTCTGTGCCAGGAACATGATCATATTCATGTTTAAGCCCATTGTTGCAGGCACTGGATTAATCCATCTAGTTGAAGGTCTTCCTCTTTTTGTTGACCTGCCACTCTCTTCCAAACATGATGTCCTTCTCCAGGGATTGATCCCTCCTCACTACATATCCAAAATACATAAGACACAATCTAGCTATCCTAGCTTCCAAGGAGCACTCTAGTAGTAGTTCTCCTAGAATTGATCTATTGGTTCTTTTGATAATCCATGGTATATTCAATATTTGCCTCTAGCACCATAATTCAAAACCATCAGTTCCTCTCCTGTCTCCTTTATTCACTGTTTAGCTTTCATAACAATATGATGCAACTGAAAAATACCATGGCATGAGTCAGGTGCACCTTCATCTTCAATGTGACATTTTCAGTTTTCAACACTTTAAAGAGGTCTGTTGACACAGCTTTTTCCAATGCAACGCATCTTTTGATATGTTGACTGCTGTTTCCACAGGTGTTTATTGTAGACACAAGTAAAGCAAATTTGTGGACAACCTCAATCTTTTCTCCATTTATCACAAAGGTACTTACTGACCCAATTGTAAGGATTTTAATTTCATTGATATTGAGGCATAATCTATACTGAAGGCTGTGTTCTTTGATCTTCATCAATAAATGTTTCAAATCCTCTTACTTTAAGCAGGTTATGTCATCTGCATAAGGCAGGTTGTTAATGAGTCTTCCTCCAATCCTGATGCTGCATTCTTCTTCATAAAGTCCAGCTTGTCAAATTACTTGCTCAGCATAGAGACTGAAGAGGTACAGTGAAAGGATACAGCCCTGACACACACCTTTCTCAACTTTAAACCAAGCAGTGTTTCCTTGTTCTGTTTGAACAACTGCCTCCCGGTCCACATACAGTTTCCTCATGATTACAATTAAATGATCTGGTATTCACATTCTTCACAGTATTACCATAATTTGTTATGATCCACACAGTCAAATGCCTTTGCATAGTTGATAAAACATAGATAGACATATTTCTTGTATTCTCTGCTTTTGGCTAATATCCATCTGACATCAGCAATGATGTCCCTGGTTCTCTGCCCTCTTCTGAATCTGGCTTGATTTTCCAGCAGTTCCCTATCTATATACTACTACTGCAGTATGGCAAACTGATAGACATGCAAGGAACTGACTTTAGTATATTGATTTTTTATCCTATAACTTTGCTGAAAGCATTTATCAGCTGTAAGAGTTTATTGGTAGAATCTATAAGGTCTTTTAAGAATAAGACAATATCATCTGCCAATAGGGACCATTTGCAAATAGGGACAATTTGACTTCTTCCTTTCCTATTTGGATCCCTTTTGTTTCTTTCACTTGTTTTATTGCTCTGGCTAAGAGTTCAATCACTATATTTAATAGTGGAGAGAGTAGAAACCCTGTCTTATTCCTTATTTTAGAGGAAATGCTTTCAAATTTTCCCCACTTAGTATAATGTTAGCTATAGGCTTTTCATGTTGGCTATTGCCTTTATTATGTTGAAATATGTTCATTCTGTCTCTAGTTTATTCAGGGATTTTATCATGAAAGGACATTGAACTTTGTCAGAAGCTTTTTATGCATCTGTTGACATGATCATGTGATTTCTGTCTTTGAGTCTATCTATGAGCTTTTTTGCCTTTATTGACTTGCATTTAGTGAACCATCATTGCATTTCTGAAATGAAACCAACTTGATCAGAGAATATGATCTTTTTATTATGTTGTTGAAATCAATTTGAAAGTATTTTGAGAATTTTTGCACCTGTGTTCATCAGGGAAATTGGTCTGCAGTTTTCATTTTTTGTTGTATCCTTGTCTAATTTTAGTATCAGTGGAATAATGGCTTCACAGAATGAGTTTTATATTGTTCCTTCCATTTCTATTTTATGGAATAGTTTGAGAATCTTTGGTGTTAATTTTTCTTAAAAGGTCTGGTGGAGTTAGGCAGTGAATCCATCCAGTTGCAGGCTTTTCTTTGTTGAGAGATTATTACTGCTTCATTCTTTTTGCTCATTATAGATCTGATTAAGTTATTTATATTTCTTGACTTAATTTTGGTAGGCCACATATGTCTCAAAATTTACTTCATCCAGGTCTTCTAGTTTTTTGGAATATAAATTTTCAAAGAATTCTATATTAATTCTCTGTATTTCACTGGAATCTGCTTTTTTTGTAATGTCCTCTAATTTTATTAATGTCATCCTTCTTTCACTTTGTTGTGGTTAGTTTGGCTAAGGGTTTGTCAATCTTGTTTATTTTTTTCAAAGAATCAACTCTGTTTCATCAATTCTTTGTATTATTCTTTTCATCTAAATTTTTTGTGATTTCTCCCCTGATCTTTACCATGTATTTCCATCTACTGATTTTTGGTTTTTCTTGTTCGTATTTTTCTAAGACCTTGATGTGCATCACTATTTATTTGAGCCCTCTCTAATTTTTTAATGTAAGCACTCAGAGATATATCAACTTCTCTCTTAGAATTACCTTTGATGTATCCCAAACATGCTCATAGGTTGTGTTTTCATTTTCATTTGATTCTGCGATTTTTAAATTTTTTCTCCCTGATTTCTTTAAGCACTCATAGATCATTTATGAGCATATTGCTCAACCTCTATGTATTTGTATAGTTTCTCTTACTGTTGATTTCTAGTTTTATCATAGTATAATCTGATAAGATATTAGAAATATTTTGTATTTACTAAAGTTTGATCTGTGACCTAAAATGTGATATATTTTAAAGAAAGTTCCATGAGATGCTGAGAAAAAAATGTGTTCTGTAGCTTTTGGATGAAATATTCTGTAGATGCCTATTAAATCTATTTGATCTATTGCACAGTTTAACTCTGAAGTTTCTTTGTTGATATTTTTTCTGGATGTCCTATCTATTAATGGGAATGGGGCATTAGTCATCTACCACTACTGTAACTGGACTTATCTGTCCCTTTATGTCCAGTAGTGTTTGTTTCATGAAATTGGGCATACTGATATTTGCTGTATATGTATTCTCGTGGTTGGATGTCCATTACTTTTCCAAGATTCAGGAAATTTCTGCTATTATTTCATTCAATAGCATTTCCATGCCCTTAGTTTTTTATCTCAGCTCTGTCTTCTACCCCTGAATTCTTATATTTTTGTCTCTATAATGTCCAAGAGTTATTAGAAGTTGTGATCATGTTCCTTTATTTTTTTCTTTATTGCTATCTGAATGTAGTATATCTTCAACCTTGTCTTCCACTATAGGAAAAAGTTTGGACTTAAATCAAAATTGGGATGCATGTATATAGATAAATATTCCCACAAAAAGACATACAAGTAGAAAGGAGATCAGTGGTGGAGGGATGGGGATGTGGGAGGAGGTTTATGAGAGTATAAGGGGGAGGTTATGCGAGCAATGTACAATGAAATGAATATATGGAAATGTCACAATGAAATACATGTCAGAATGAAACCCATTAAGTTGTACATTAAAATTTTTCAACAAAAAAGAAAGAAATTGGAGTGGCTCATCTTTTCTACCAGTTATGTAGGGATTGTAGGGACAGTTAAACTGTCCATCAAGGGTAGATGTCTGGCAGGGCTGCCTTCACTACAGGAACATCTCCTCTTATGTTACCTGGAGCCCCTGCTGGCCACACTTAACTTTGCTGCTTGTGAGCTGGGCAGGTTTCACATCTCCTAAGATGCCCCAGTTTGTACCCTCTGGGATGATTAATGTTCAAGCCAATGGATATCTACAGATGGCACTGGATAGTGGGGGAAGCAAATGGGGCACTGAGAGCTGTGCTGAATGACCTGACTCAGTGCTTTCATAATCTGCCCAACCCTGAAAACTCAGAAGGTGGGAGGAGGCTGCAGGGATCAAGTACTCTGTTGTCACTGAGCTTCAGAGTTCTAAGTTGCACAGGCACTGAACTGTGTAGCAGAGAGATGGCTCCAGATGTGCACATGCTGCTGACATTGCTTCAGGGTTGTTGGTCTCTACAGTCTCCCTCAAGAAATAGAGCTGGCTCCTCCCCTCGAAAGAGTGGGGCTACCATCCACCTTGCCCAAGCCTCTTGCTGCCTGAACTTCTTGGTGTGTTGGCGTACCACCTTCCCTCTATCTGTAGTGCCATAGCTAGGTCCACCCTGGTGTTGTGACTCATGATTGTTCCTTTTCTTCAGGCCCCCAGTATAGTTCAGTCTCAGACAATATATTCCCACTCAAGATGCCACCTGGGCACAGCCTTCTAAGATATGGAGTGTGGCAAATGGATCTCTTCTCCAAAACTGTCCTGACTTTCAGTCAGAAAGAGCCACTGTTTCATTAAATCCCTCAAATGGATCCAAGGGTTACATGGACTCTGGGCTTGTCTTGTGGGACTGCCAGGCCTATCTGGCTTACGTTTTGGATGAGGCTTCTGTTTCTCCTCCCTCAATGGGAAGCCACAGTGATGTTCTCCTCACCCCTTGCTGTGTAGCCCTTCTGTTCTCTGCACTTTGAAACTGTCCCATCTCTTCCTTTGTGGTTTCTGTCCTCTCCTAGTCTTTTTCCCTTTGGAATTCAGTCTAATGTTTTTTGTCCTGACTCTTCTGCTTCACTGCATCACATGGAGGCACCTTCTAATATACAATCTAAGATCTAGTCCTTTATCTTTTTTAACACGTGTCCAAATAAAATGTTTAAACAGATTATTGAATGTCTCTCAAAAGTTGATGTCAAACAGTGCTCGACACACAGTATTGCATATTCTCAAATCTAATCTTCTCCCTTTCAACAGTTTTAGAGGGCTACAAAACCAGATGCAGGTAAGAATTGCGTGTGGATTGAATTCACAGTTGAGAGATTTGGACTCAGCTCACATACAATTCTAATCCACATTTGATTTTGTAGCCCCCTCTAAAACTGCTGAGAGGGTGTAGATTAGATTAGAGAATATACAGCACATTCTTCATTAACTATTTCCTGCATGAATAAATGAAATAAATCCTATTTAAACATATTTCTTGTGCTACTATTAAAAATGCCTTTTCCTAATGGTGATTAACTACTGCAAAGTATTCATATAATGACACAATAGCAAAGAACAAATTAGCAGCATTATACAATCCTCAAATAAATCTAGTTTCTTACTGTTACTGTTAAAAGATCTTGAGACTATAATTTGCATGATAGACTTATGATTTGAACCATCCTAAAGGCCATTGTTTGCACAAAATATTAAAGTTTAGTTATGGATAACAGTAGCAAACATAAAGTATAATACCTGGTATTTAGCGACCATGTCTTCCAGTCCCTCAATTTTAGAATCCTGCAAGACTGAATATGTCTTCAAGGTCGTAAAGATGTCCATTATCTTGGCAAGGCGTCGGTGGAAAGTCTCAAATTTTCCAAAAATGTACATCTCACTAAATTCAAACTGTTTTTCACTTGGATTTTGTTTAAGCTTTTGTTTTGTCTTGTGAAAGCAGTGCTGGTATTCCTTAAAATAAAAATCAAAGAATAGGAAAGGAAACAGGGATTTGGGCATACAGCTCAGTGGCAGAACACTTGCCTAGCCCTGGGTTCAATGCACAAGGCCCTGGGTTCAATCCCCTACATTTGGGTAAGCAAGGAACATAAAGGCATTTATTTCATTTTTAATCTTATTTTCTTAAGATGACAGGAAAACTAGAATGTAAATAGCAGCCCTTCCACAGTTTCTGTCAGCCTGAAATGTTGTGTTTTCCCATATTCCAGTCTAGCAAACTCAACTATTTATGATGCAAGTCAATGCTGCAGCCTGTCCATCTTAGTCCCTCTGTTTGAGTAACAGTATCACCCCATGCCTGTGTCCCCACTGGGCTCCAGGGTGCTTAAGGAAAACTGTCTAATCTGAGTCATCCTTATGTCTCCAGAACCTGGTGTGGTATCAGGACATAGTTGAGCCCCAACAAGAGTAAAATAAGTGAATCAATTTTCTGGGAAGTTTTATTAACAGTCATTTTTCTTAACGGTAAAGATTCACTGTTCTTTTTAGAAACCAATAATATAATTGCTAAATGATTTAAGATGGCCTCAGAAAATAACAAAAGAGCAAAAAATCTAAATATTTTACCAAGCCAGTCATTACCTGCTTAAGTTTAATTGCAGATAATATTTTTTCCATAACAACATCCTGTGGCTGGTTCCAGATGGAAGCAGTTCCATTGTTAGTGATATATGCTTTACATGCAGATATCATCTGATTTGTCACCTGGAATTTTCCAAGAAAACGATGTTAAGTACATAAAACAGCCATAGATTATAAATTGGAGTAGAGGGTCCTCAATTCTTCTACCTCTCAAAATTCACAGTCTGAGGATGTGAGCTTTGGGTTTTTTTTCCCGTCATAACTATGATCAAGCTTAACCCTTTCATATTGTCAAAATGATCTTTGAAGTCAGAGTTGAAAGTACTGTAGGAAACCAACAATCTGGGCCACTTTATTTACATAGGTTGAAGGTCTTACCCATCACTGGGTTTGCTTCCCTACCTAACAGCTAATAGGACTTCTCTAATCTCTGCAGGTAGCTGGCTCTCACATCTACCTCCCACTTTCCAAGCACCATGTAAAGTGCAGTCCACCCTGATATATCATGGTACCATGACCTACACTGACAATGTCCAAAGTAGACGATCACAGACAGACAAGCAAAGCTAACACGAAATCACTAACATTTTATTCATCCCTCAAACTTAAAAGAAATCCTTCAGAAATTTCATGATTGTTTTTAAATAAAGCAAAAGCAAAATTAAATGACTGTGTGCTTGGGATGATACGATGCCTAGGATCAGGCCCAGGAGTGAAGGTAGAGGTGTAACAAGGTCAGTTGTGCGACCTTGTTAACTGCTGAATATGGGTGGCATGCGCATGGATGTTCAGTACACTTCCCTCTCTTTTTGTGCTATGTCAAAACTTTTATAACAAAGGAGTCTTGTGCAATAATTTGATGCACAGTAGTTTCACAATCTTATTCTACATTAAGTCATGCAAATAATATGCATGAAATCTAGATTAAAATTACAAATAAAATTTGAATCTCACTTGCCCAGGAAATATCCTCTTTGACTCTAACATATAGTTTTAAAGTATGAGGAAATTGAGAAAAAAATCTTGCAGACAGCTCTCTTTCACTTGAGCTACCTACATAAAAGCAAAAGGAAATCTTCCCATCCAACTCTTGAGGTTGGCTGTCGCTATTCCCAGGAATAATTATACTTCATGCTGCATAAGTATTTAGAATACAAAGCAGTGATGAGTCACTAATTCTTCCATTTGAAGATAACACTGAAAATTTTTGCCTTGACAATGAAAAAGTCATTTATTTCTTAGAGACTGTTCTAAAGGGAAATAGCAACCACACTTACCATGAACACTTACAAGTTAGGACATAAGGTTTAAATATCATTATTGTTTCTGGCAGAATCATTATAATTGCCTTATTGATTACTGAAATGTTGCGAGTTGCTTTTATTACCATGATTACTATTCTAATAACACCAAGTAAACAACTGTGGCATGGAATAAATGTGGAACAGTGGCATATTAAATATGAAACAGAAGCTAGCAAGTTAAATACAGATTTTTTTAATTAAAATTTACCCAATATGAAAAGATGGCACGCTAAATCACACAAAGAAAGAGACTCCAAAAAAATATTTTGTTTTACATTTTTATTATATAAATAACAAGATATTTATTATAATAAATAGCAAACACTTTGGACAATAATTATTTGCTTGTTTGTTTGTTTTGCAGTACTGAGGGGTTGAACCCAGGGCTTCGTATATACTAGAAAAGTGCTCTACCACTGAGCTGCACCTCCAGCTGCTTTTTAAATTTTTCTTTTGAGACAAAGTCTCCCTAAGTTACACAGGCTCTGTCTGGCCCTCAAAATCATGATCCTCTGCCTCAGCCTTCCGAGTTCCTGGGATTACAGGAATGTGCCACAATGCCAGGCTGGAAGTTATGCTTTATTTACTTGAATTCACTTCTCACAAACATTTAATTGTTTCTCTATGTATAGACTAACTTTTCTGAAAATTATAAAACACAGATATTGAATAGGGCAAAGGCAGTAATTTTTAATTATTAGAAAATTGACCATTGGCAGAGAAATATGTACCCATAAACCCTCCACTATGCACTTACCTTTACAAACAGAGATGTGATCTTCTCAGAGGTATTATAGTACTGAGAGATACAATAGATCATTTTAATTGAATTTATAAGTGTAGGAATAGCATCAATCATGGATACCTGGAAGATACCATAAAAGTTTTCAGGGGAAAAATTATCAAAGTCAGCAAAATTCTGCTTACTGTAACTGTTAATCATTAATTCTTCATTAGAATAAAGTTTATTTAAGATTTTTGCTAAAAATCTTAAAATATTATTTAATGCCTTTGTTGTGGTTGTTAGGTGCCATCAAATTGGTGTCCGATGTATAGGGACCCTATGTACAACAGAGGAAACACAATTGTTAGTGCTTCTCTGCTATTCATAGGGTTTTCAATGGAGGACTGATTTTTGGGAGTGGGTTGCCAGGTCCTTCTCCCAAGCTTTCAGCACATGGTGTTCCCAGGCGGTCTCCCATTCAAGTACTAACCAGGCCCAACCCTGCTTAGCTTCTGAGATCCGATGGGATGGGAGGCCACAGTGGTATGGCTGCATGAATATATTTTACAATATTTACAACAGTTAAATACAATAGTTTTACAATAGTTAAATATATTTTATTTCAATATAAGAAAAATAACTTGCTATTAATGTCAAGAAGGTTGTGTTACTAGTTGATTTGTAATAAATAAAAACAGGTACTTTCTAAGCCTGAGAGATTATAAAACACCAACTCGTGACTATCCCCACAGTACTCTGGAGTATAGTCCAGAAAGTCAATTATAACATTTAATGGAAATATAATACGCAATGATTTTTAATGTAACATCTTTTTAAAATCCTCAACAGTAGATTAGAGACAGATATAAAAATACATAGAGACACACGCATGTATATACGTGTATGTATTTTCTTGGAAATACGAAAGACATTCCAAAGAGCTTTACAACAAACTGTGATATCTATGGACTTAAACTCAGCGTTCAGTTCACTAGTGCAGGAAGCATCATCAGTAGACTAAAGGAATAGAAACGCTTAACTCACAGGGTCACTGCTATACAAAGGGTCACAACATTTCTCAAGTGTGTACAAGTATTTGACATTGTCCTTCGCTTCATTAGCTGCGTCAGTGATTCGAATATCTGTCTCCCGCCAAGTCTAAGCACAACACAGAAAAGCAATTTTAATGCAATTACTCACAGAGGAACTCCCAATATTAGAGCTGATAAGAGTCACTACTAGTCCTCTGGGTCAGACTTTCCATTTGTTCTGTGCATCCTGCATAAAACTGAATCCCAAGAGGTGTGGGACATTGTTATGCTACAGAGAAATTTAAATTTTTGATTAAATGTTCAAAGGTATCTCTTCCATGCCTTCTCTGATACACTCTATTCTACAGCTAGCAAAGAGCACCAGGAGGGCAACAACTCCCTGTAAGCCTACAACTTCTCCCTCTGACTACTGCACCCACATTTACCTCACCTCCATATTTTCTATTTTCTATTATAATCTGAGTTCCCTTTCCCCATATCCCTATACTTTTATACCCACCAATTAATGTAGCAATTATTTATTATTATCTGCAAACCATATGTCAAGACTGTGCTATGAACTGTGCTATGTCAAGACTGTGCTATGAAGAAGGAAGAAGAAACGACTTAGCACAAGTCAACACATTGAATTCATGGAAGTTCTACTGATAATATTTCTGAACTGTATTACATGACTTCACATATTTCTTTAAACAATGATTTGAGTTAAATCTAAAGCACATTTAGTGAAACAAATTGTTGTTGTTGTTGTTGTTGTTGTTGTTGTTGTTAGGTGCCATCGAGTCGGTATCCGACTCATAGCGACCCTCATAGGGTTTTCAATGGCTGACTGTTCCGGGATTGCCTTGGGAGTGGATTGCCAGGCCCTTCTCCCATTTTTGCGGTGTTGGGAATTGAACTTGGGACCTCAGAGACTGCAGCGCAGCCCTCTACCAACTGAGCTAAATCCCAGCCCCGTGAAACAAATTATCATTATTTAAATTATTTGCATGCAATGAAAGAAACAGCCATGCAAACAACTAATAATCATCATGCCAGGTGAGTTAGGCAGCCTCTGCCATGCTTCCCTATAATCACCAACTTCTGTTCAGGCTCTGTATCATCCCTTTCTCTTGATGATGAACTAAATCAAGCAACTTGCTTCTAATAAATGGCATGTGATAAAAGCAATGGTACGTCACTCCCAAGCTTAATGTACCAAGATCCTTGCTTCTACATTGAGTAATCTCTTACACTCTCTCACTTGCTCCCTTTAAGGGAAGCCAGGTGTCACATCATCAGCTGCTCTGTGGAAGGGCCATGTAATGAAACTTCTGGTCAACAGCCAGCAAGGAGTGAAATCCTGCAATCACCACGTGAGTGAGCTTGGAAGCAGATTCTTCCCAATGCGAGCCTTCAGATGAACCAACATCCCAGCTGCAGCCTCATGAGAAACCATGAGTCAGAGCCACCCAACTAATCTGTACCCAGATTCTGACCCACAGGCTTTCAGATTAAAATATTTGCTGTTTTAGGCTGCCAATATTTGGGGTAATTTGCTTTCTAATATAAAACTAATATACCAGGACTAAAAAATAAACATAGATGAGGTAAATTTTCATTATTACTACATCTAGCCAGCCTGAATTTTATATATATATATGTGGGGGTGGGTGGGTATGTGTGTGTTTAATTATATTACTGTGTTATAGCTTAATTATATGCAATGCCTTCTAATAATACATATACATTCATGTACACCAACTAACAAATGCCTTTACATTCAAAGGTTATTTCCACAGTACCCAAATTCATATATGAGCAATATCTAAACATGAAAGGTTTTCCTACAGATACAATAACATTTCTCTGTTCCTAATTACTCTATGAAATTATGGGTAGAGGATTCTCATTCACATATTTTAAGGCATAAAGAAATGCCTGAGAACCTTTAGAAGTTTGGACTTGGCTGCAGCGAGCACCGCCAGCACAGCTTTCACATCAGGGCTTTTCAACTGATCCAAAAGATAGTTAAATTTGGAGAGCCTTTTTTTCCAGTGTTCCAACTCAGCTCGGGGCCCAACATCATCCGCTTCTTTCTGTAGCTGATTGTTTTCAGCAAGGACCTGTACATTCATGAGAAAACCATGAACAATGGCATGAGGCTGGAGATAGGAAAGTTATACATGAGCAAACAAAGTAGAATTTTTTAAAAATCATGCTCTGAATCATTATATATGTTTACTCAGTTACAACAACCTCTTACTAACTCAACATGCACCCATTTTCAAAACTGCAATAGAAATTGAGTTGACTTGTGCAAACTGAAGACTACTTATTGAATGAGCTTGACCAATCTTTTGAAGTTTCTGAGTTCAGGAACCTTCCATGGTCTGCTCTCTTACTGTATAATGTTGGAATAATACAACTTTGGAAAACCCCATGCCCTATTATAGGTTAATTTCAATTGTGCTTCTTCTTTGGATATAATGTCCATCTTCATTTAAGACTTTTCCAAAGATATTTTTTAAAGATTAAGTTCCCATCTGGATGACGTGACAAAATTAGAAAACTCATCCTACTTTTACAGATGGTTTCTCCAAAAAAAAATAACTGACAAAGTACAGCCTTCTCATAAGTACACAGTCATCCACTTCCACCACTTAGGATCCTCATTCCTCCTAACCAATGACCACAAATGAAAGCCGTGTTGAACTTGTCATCTTTTTAAGGACATGTTGTAAGACACACAGACAATGAGAATATCCTGCTAGATCCTCCTCCACTGGCTAATTCAGCAACTTGCCATCTGAAACTGACCACAGGTCTCTAGAAATTACCTGTTCTGTCTGTTTGATCCACACTTTCATACAGCACTCTACTTTTTCCAAAGTCTCAGGGTTACTAGCTAAGGTCAAATAGTCCATAGGTTCCTTCAGTGTTTTCAGTTCAAATATGTCACACTTTTGAAGGTTCACCTAATTAAAATGAAGATTAAAAAATAAGATGATGCTTTAAAATTCACACATACATAGAGACACACACACACACACACACACACACACACAATTTTTGGTTAAGCCCTAGGTCTAAATGGGTCCCAAGGGAATCCTCTAGTCTACACTACCCTGCTCCCTCAACAAAGATCCTTGAAAGCAAGGCACCCAATATATAATGACTGGTCTTCTCTATGCATTGAATACAAAAATGATGATTGATTATGAGGTCAAATTTTGGATCTTAAATTAAAAAGAATGAATGAGAGACAGAAAGAGAGAAAAAGAGACAGGAGAGGAGAGGAGAGGACAAAGGAGGAGAGGAGAGTGTAGGAAAGGAAAGGAGAGGGAAGGGAGGGGAGGGGGGGACAGGGGAATGGAGGCAAGGGGAGGACAAGGGAGGCGAGGAGAGGAGAAGGGAGGCGAGGAGAGGAGAGGGGAGGCAAGGGGAGGCGATTCATCATGAAACTAAAGAATTTATAAGGAATTTGAAATCACCAAGTTATAAAAACAAAGCAAACAAGACAGACAACCTGATGAAAATTAACATGGGACGTGGAAGTAGGTAGTTCACAATCTATCACTTATTCCTTTTTGGAACTAATGAGAGAAAAAGACTCCCAAGCCCTAGAGAGCAAGTTCCATGGCCAACACCTGATTCAGTTTAGTAGTGGAGAGGTGAGGTTTAACTTTACAAGGAAACCTAATATATTCATTAACATACATGATACACCAAATCACAAAATGGACCTCTCTATTTGAAAAGGACAGTTTCCTTCTCACAAAGGTGTTCCTAGAAACTCATGTGAATCCAGCTCTCAAGCCTAATCTAGCTTTGTTGTTGTTAGGTGCCATTGAGTCAGGTCCAACTCATAGCAACCTTATGTACAATAGAATGAAACACTGCCCAACACTGTTCCATGCCTGGCACTACTATGTCAGTGCTTTTCTGCTACTCATAGGGTTTTCAATGACTGTTTCGGGAGTGGGCTGCCAGGTCCTTCTCCCATTTTTGTGGTGCTGGGGATCGAACCCAGGGCCTCAGAGCATGCAGAGCAGCACTCTACCAATTGAGCTAAACCTTACCCATAATAAAGCCCCAATATGTCTCTCAACAGGTCCAGAACCAGTAAGAAGAGCTGTGGCTATTTGTTCCTCTCAAACTCCAACATGGATTCATGCATTAAACTTAGGCGTCAGCCCTGAAAAACCACAGAGCTCCCTAGAAGGGACAGATGGAGGAGGAAGTCCCTGCAGGAGCAGGCAGCTCCCACCACCAGGTCCTGCCACAATGGAAGTCACACTGCTGGTTTCTTTCACTAGGCTTCATAATAAGCCCTGTCCGTTCTGACATCTGATGGTCTCTGGTCCTGTGCCCAGGGAGCCCACCCCTGCCCAGATGTGATGTTGGTGCCAGCTTTCCATTCAGAGCCAGGCTCCACACCTGCCCCAGCCTCCCAGGTGAGACTCAGAGATGGAGCTCATTGCCCCCAGAAGTGGCCCCCTCACTTAGTCTTCTTCACTTTGCTGCTCTCTGACAGACACGTCCAGGCATCACATGCCTCCAGGCCACTCTCACATGCCTTTGCTGTGCTACTCCAGCCTGGAGGAGCCTCCAGCACTCCTCTATGACCCCACACACCTTCAGGAGCCGACTCGAGGCCCAGTGGCCTGTCCCACTGCTGCCACGTGGGGATCCAGCCCACCTTTTTATTATGTGGACTACAGCATGAAGTGGGACCAAGTGAAAGCACTGCTCTTCCAGGTGGGATGCCAACAGTTTCACCCGGCCCTACCTGTACTGTTGTCTGGCCTGCAGCATAGTTAATTGCAAATACAACTCAGATGTTAGCTGGAGGGTCATCCGGCCCCTGTAGAGATGAAATTTGCTCAACTCTCCAACTCTACTCCTCTGGTAAATACCATGCCCCCTTCCCAAGATTCCAACAGGACCTATACTGCCTGAAGAGGAGGGGAGCGCTGCATTGCCATGGATGCCATAGACCCATTTCTCTCCCTTCCCATGTGAGCCTGGCCTGGGCTTTGGAGGTTCCGGTGTGGCTCATCTCCTCTCCTCCTCTATCCCCACACCCTACCTCCAGACACCCACAAGTGTGCATCCACTAACCTCAGGCCCACAGAAGTCATCACAAACCAAGATATACTCTAATTAGCTCAAGCAATACAGAAGCTGAATCATTTATTTGCCAAGCTTCTTCTTCTCCTTCTCCTCCTTTTTTTTTTTTTTTTTTTTTTTTTT